>BRDA01006763.1:21949-37668 GCA_036984385.1 Crenuchus spilurus
TTACATCAGAGGCCAACTGAACCTTGATGATAGACAATCTCAAAAAAAAAAAAAAAAAAAAAAAAAAAAAAACATCTGAATGCCTTTTTAAAATTCTCGTTAATCCACTTATTTACTTTTAATAAATTTACATTTATGTATTTGGTTGATGCTGCTATCCAGAGTTACTAACAATTACAATCATATTATATTTGTAGGTAAAAGTAGTATTAGGAGTCTCTGTATAGTGTTGTGATTAGGGATGCACCGATACCACAGTTTTTAAAACCGAGTACGAGTACAAGTACTTACATTTAAGTACTTGCCGATACCAAGTACCAATAAGAGTACTAATAAATATTAATACTTACATTTAAAATGAAACTGAGCCTGTATGTGTCTTATGGCTCCAGTTAGACGTGTTTGTGATCTATTTAATCTAAACACCTAAGATAATGATAACAGATTACACATTTCCCCTTTATACACTGAAACATTCAAAAATTAAACATATCAGATATACATAATCATCACCATTAGCGAACTAGCTAGCTACACTACGTTAGCTTACCTTTTTGTAAAGCTCGTGGTGGTGAGAACTGAGGACCTCTTGAGGTTAGTAGTGCTTTTCCCAGTTATTTTACATCCACAAACTTTGCTTTGTTTTGTTTTGTGTGGCAGTGAAATTACTCCATAAATCGCTTCTTCTCTTCCTTCGAAGCTGCAGCAGTGACGTCAGCTCGTTGTGTTGTTGACTGACTGACTGACTGTGGAGCTTAGTGTGCTTTGAGAAAGTCAGACGTGCAGCAGGTTTACTTTAAAAAGCGGATTACTGGACAAAAACATTATTTTAGTCATTCTGTGACATTTTAGTTTCGTTTTTATTCATCGACTAAAAGTCTAATACTTTTAGTCATAGTTTTCGTTTTAAAATATTAGTTTTTATTTAGTTTTCGTCTCGTTCATTCACTTGGAAATACCATCACACTGCTGACATAGCTGCTCCTTCTCTACTACCGGGCTGGTTAAAGTCACGCTGCCGTTAAGTGGCTTGTTCAGCTCGGCTGCCGTACGTAGTCGTCGTCTTTTTTTTATTTTATTTATTTATTTTGTGTGCGCAAACTAATACTGTCTGTTAGAAGGAAACGAAGCTCCCATCACGCTGGTATCGGATCCTGTAGTATGGGAGCACTTTTATGAATACGAGTACAAGTACACGCATGTGGTATCGGACAGATACCCGATGCTGGTATCGGTGCATCCCTAGTTGTGATCAAACCCCAGTCTACCACATGAGGGTCATCGGTGTTACCCACTACACTAGATCAACTGCCACTAACTACAATAATTATGTTACTGTTGCCCAATCTCCTTATTATCAAATGTTTAATGTTTTTTGCAGCTACAGGTCATTTATTGGACAATGCTAATACAGAAATCCCTCCCAATGTAATACATTCTCCCCCTTCTATAATCTCTTTACAATTCATCCTTTCTCTCGACATACAGTAGCTAAAACTCTCAATGACATCAACTTTAGAAAAGGCACAAAAGAAGACCCCCCTCTTCCTGAAGCTTGCTACCCCAGTTATTTTACATCACATTACACATTTTTAATCACCATTGTAACAAACAAAATTCCCAGTATCTGGAAAACAGCACATGCCATTCCACTCCAAAAAGGAGGCGATGCTTCAGATTTTAATAATTTCAGATCATTATCTAAATTATCCTGCTTGGAAAATTTTTTACAATCGACAGTAAATGATCAACTCAAGTCTTTTCTTTGAACTCGGTCCTCAAAAAACAAAGCACAATCTCTGCTGCTACACTCATTTTAGATAATCTTTTAACTGCCATCAATAAATCTCTTATCTCTTTGATAGACAGCAGTGTGTTGCCCAGGGACAAACAAAAACAGAACTGCTATCTATTACTAAGGGTATCCCTCAAGGGTCAATTCTTGGGCCGGTATTATTTAATATCTAAATAAAGGACACTGTCACTCCCATTGTTGACTAACATATTTATATGCTGATGATGCAATTTTACATTACTCAGCTGACCACATTGGAGACGCAGTGGAGAAACTGCAATATTCTTTTAATGACTTACAATCTGCTTTTTACAGCCATAAGTTAGTTTAATGCAGATAAATCTTGAGAAATGTTTTCCAGATCATCCAATATTGATTTTAATATCTTTAATATCAGAACCCTGAAGGGATCTGATGTGGAACGAGTTAGTGAATATAAATACATTGGCATATGGCTAGATGACATTTACTTTAAAGCATCATGTTAAACACACAAGCAAATTAAGACAAAAAAGCTTGGTTTCTTGTATCGTAACATATCATGTTCCACCAACACACACCAGAAAAAGGATAACTGCTTTTCTGTACTTTGATGATGTGATATACATCATCTACTACTACACTTAACCCTTTTTGTTTGGTAAGACTTTGTATATCACTGTGCATTAAGATTCAACACTGGTGACCCCTACGTCACACATCACTGTTTATTGTACGGAAAATTTGTTTGGTCATCTCTAGCTCTGTGTAGAGAAACACACTCGTTTATTTTTATCTTTAAAGCTCTCACTGGTCATATGCCATCATATATCGCAGCAATTCAAAATGAAAGTAACACAAATTACAAGACTCATTACAGTGATTGGATCACCCTTCAGGTACTGAGAGTTTTTAGTGAACTGGGAAAATCTGCTTTTAGCTCCAGTGCACCTATGAGCTGTTACTCACTACAGGAGACTGTAAAGCCCCACTCACTAGTGTCACTTCATTATTTTAAACTTTTAATCTCTAACCACCTCCACTCAGCCCGTCACTGTTTTACTTGATTTTTTATTTTATTTTTTATTATTTTATCTTCATATTTACTTTATTCAGGTTTGTTTTATTTATCCACGTATATTTATTCTTGTCATTTTAGTTATTCCTGAAGGCCTGTTTTTGTTTTATATTTCTATTATTTTATTCATGATCTATGTTTTTGTGCTTTGACTCCTTTTCATTTTTACTATTTGACAGTTTGTTGATATGGATTTCTCTTTTGCCTTTACCTTTTCTATAATTTTATAAATTCATCTTTTCACTTTATGTATTACCTCAAATGTACCCAGAGTTTAAATAACGGTGTTTGATAGTTAATGGTTCTATAAGCTATTATACAATACTACATCAAAAAAAAATTACTGTTGTGAAAATGATCATTTGTATTTATAATTTAATTCAAAAAGGTAAACAAATATATTTTATATTCATTACATTACTTTACACAATAAAGATGATTATCCTGTAACTACACATTGCAAATGGATTAAATAAACAAGACAAAACTGATGTATAAAATCAGATACATGTTTTGCCCTCTGGTGGATACTCCATGTATTGCATGCCTTAGAGGAAACATGCAGATTCCTAAGTTTGAAATGAGTACCGATTTAAAGAAAACCCTGTGTGCAGTGGGTTAAAAAAAACTTTGTGTTCTGCATGTTTTTGTTTGTTAAGCTCTTTGCATTCTTCACATTCAACAATTCATAACTTTCAAATTTCATAAAACAGATACAAGCTGAAGGTGTCATATGAAAGTTTCCTCTCCTGGAATAACTGAATTCCTGAGATAGTCCTAAAACTTACAAGCCCTCATTTGTCTGTCTATGACCTTCCTATCAAACATAATGTGCGCTGTTATTTTGGAAAAATTCGGCAACCATTGTAAACATCCGGTGATTATGACAAAATTTTTGGTTTTGGGTAACATTTCCAGGTGGGTGAGTCTGACCTTTCACTGGATACCTCTCGTGAGTGTGTGGACCAATCAGAGGCCAAAACATTTCCTTGCATAGTCTGGCTGCACTAGGCTTTTATGAATTGTGGATCTGGAGCACATTTTTGCTGCAGTTCTGTAATCTCAGCAAGGAAGTACATTTTTGTAGTGTTGATAGTTTATATTTACATAAATAAATAGATTTATATAATTATAACCATTCTTATGATATTCTTCTAATTGCCTTTTACATAAAACTTTACAGGGTTAAACTTCATTTCAGAAACAGTTATTAGCACCAAATGCCCTTGGTTATTCTTTTCTGGTATTATAATTTTTTTGCTAGGAGTCTCACCCCTTCTTCAGGAAAGTGGTCCAGCTCTGCCTCCTCCTCATCCACTGAAGAGACGACACGAGCCAGACTGGCACTCAGAGCAGACAGTTTCTGTGTGCGAGAGATTGAGAAAAAGAGAGACAAATATTACTGAAAGAACTTAAATCATCATCAGGTAATATGAAGAGTGGGGGGGGGAAGGTGAAGACACAAAAAAGTACAAACCTCCACATGGCTTTCTGAATCCAGGGCGTAGTCGTCTTCAAACTCAGTTTTGAGCTCCGTCTCTCCTTTCACATCAAGCTAAAAAAAAGTGGAGAAAGCCATGACATGATTAGAAACCTATGTGCTTTTTGTTCTTATGTAAAATACATTATTTTAAAAACAGAAAAGACATGCAGAAGTTTGGGCACCCCTGGTCAAATGACATTATGATTTTCTAAGAAAACATAAGCTACACGGAAAAAATCATATTTTCTGGTCATTTAAGTGCACATTTTCTTTTCAATTTTATTGGAAAAAAACCATACAATATTTAATGTGCCATTACTTTTGCATGACAAATCAACAAGACTAACAGAAAATCTATGGGCTACTGTCAAGATGAAGAATAGTGACATCAGACCCAACAATGCAGATTCCATAACACCTCAACAGTGCCACAGGCAGATCACCTCCATGCCACGCCACAGTGATGCAGTAATTCATGCAAAAGAAGCTCTGACCAAGTATTGAGGTCATATACTGCACATACTTTTCAGTAGAACAACATTCATATATTTAAAGTAATTTTTTGAATTGGGTCTTATTCTAAAGCGGGGGGGGGGGGGTGTGTGCTAACTTCTGCATCTATGCGCGAGTTACCTTAGGTGGGTAGACAAGGTTGAGGGTCTGGTAGAGTCTGAAGTTGACAAAGCGGAGCAGTGTGGTGTAGAAATCTGTAAAGGTGGCCATAACTCTGTAGTCCACATCTGTAGGGTGCTGAACAGGACAAACATTATCAATCAAGAGTAAAATACACAGACAGGGGGGCAGCGATGGCCTAAAGGTTAGAAAAGCAAACATAAGAACAAAAAGTCACCCATCAGATGTGGGCTTTGAACCAAAGTGTGATCCATTTACTGATTTACCTACAAATGTAATCAGTCAAGATAAGTTTAGAGGCCAAATTTAGCATCTTTATCTTTAGAATTAATAAGCAAATATTGCAAACAAACAATTTTGGTTGACTTGGGCATGTACTGGGCAGAAATGTGTCTTGCTCACTCCCATCCAAAATTATTGGGGAAAAGTATGGTGTGAAGTTTTCTGCCCTTGGCTATCCTCAGGGCTACGATGAAAGATACTAGCTGTGCCAACTGTGGGACTATTATATTTGTCTTGCGGACTGCCATGACTATGTCCCATGAAAGCATATTTTACATAGGTTTCATCAAATCAAATTTGTTGGTGCTAGGCTCTTCACCTCTTCATCTTGTTAAAATATTGTACTTGGTGTGGATGGAAGACTTTACTCTACATGGGAGAGCATTATGTGGGAGAAAAAGAAATGAAGATCTACAATAAATGGGAGGTACTGCCCATTCCCTGTTCCAACATGACAAAACAGTGAAGCTCAACACTAGAGGGTGCACATGAGCAAGTCCTCTATATACTTACATCATGAGCAAACTGATACGGTACAATCCAGGTGATTGTCTGTCCAAGCACTTCTGTCTGGTAATAAATTCCCTTGATGGACAGAAAGACCTGCCAAAGGAAGAGATGAGGGTATAAAAGGGTTTCAACAGACCACACAGTGATGATGCTCAAGATCAATACAGAAGACTAGACAGATTAAGTCTGTTCAGCAGATTAAAAATGTCTAATAGATATTCTGGAGTTTTGCAAAGAGACGTGATTTCAGTGGTTGTGCCTTGACAAAGTTCACCTCAGTTATAACTACATCCAGTACATCATGCAGCTCAGGTACCAGAAACCATACTGATGAACTATTCAGGTTACATTAGTTCTACGACTAGTGGTTACTACGTGACTGATCAGCAGGATCTGACTGATTGTTACAGAACACCATCTGTGTGAAAACATTGAAAATTCATACTGGATTGAATTTGCTACACAATTAATACAAAATAGACATACTGCAGATTCATACTGGATTTGAAAAAATTACTCTCAGCCTGTACACACACACACACACACTAAATTCACCCTAGATTAAAACTACTCCATAATTATTCCCGTCAAACTATTAAATACATGCACTTCAGATTCACACTGGATTAAAAGAACTGAGCTTGTCATAAGTAAGTAATAAGTAAAATTTTAATGATCAATGGTAACTGTTAAAAAGACCATCATTCTTGATCTGATGCAAGAATAAGCGACTGTGTATTTGCTGCTCAGGAAGTAGAGTCTCTGGAGCTTTTACCTTCTTCAGTGTGCGCGATGTGATAATATAGTTCATCCACTCCACGCTGAGTGTACGACATAGCTGGATTGTCTGAACATGGCACTTCCCCGTACGAGCAAATGTAGAGAACAGGAAACACATCGACAGAGCATCGTCAATGTCTCGGAGAGCATCAGTGAATGTGGGATATCTGTTAGAAATATACAGGTGTCCATATTTATGCAACCAAAAGATTTTAGTTCTTAATTTTCATTTTTCCACTCAAAAATTTCAGTTTAATTTTTCAATGGAACTGTACTGTACAGATTATAGACACATTAAACATGGGAAAAAGTTCTGAAATTATTCATCTTGGTCTGATTTCTTTTGCATACTGAAAACCTGGCATTGGAACAAGGGTGTGTAGACTTTATATATCCACTGTACAAGGTCAAAGTTCATATGTAAATTCAGGATACAATTTCAAAGGTTAGAGATTTTGATGTAAATGAAGAACTGCTATTAATTTTGCCTTCCTGCCCTGCAGAGCTGCAGCACTGCAACATACTCAGAATTCATTTAGCATCTAATACACCAAATTTAACCACATATCTCTACAGGGCAACGAGTCCTGACTTTGACCATGTTGTTAAAAGTGTGCCCTCTACTGTATCAAAGATGTGCTGCAGTTACGCTCACCTCTCCTTGACTATGTGGTCCAGTTTGTATGATGGTTTATTTTCTCTCAGCTTCTCCACTCCACCCCACTCAGCTTTGCCATAGGCTTTCCTCAGCTTACGCACAAAGATCTGGATGAGAAATAATAAAAATTATTTTAATAACTTAAAAATTAACCTAAAAAAACTATTCATGTCAGGCCTTTTCAGAAAAAAATACAATCCTTCAAATTATACATTTTATAAAAGATTCTGAATTGTTTAGAAAATAAAATCAGGCAAACTGAACACCTATAAAAAACACCTTAAATTCATAACTACTCAAACTCCCAGTGTTTTCTTAACGGTAGAATGGCCTACTTTCTGTACCTTACAGTCTGCAGTTACAGAAGAATAATCATGCAACTAATAAACATAAATACCATGAAAATAAACCACAAAAAAAATAAACACTACAATTACATTTCTCTCACAATGTTCCTCACATTGTTGATGTAAAAACTCTATTATGTTCAAATGAAATCAAGTCAAAGTTAAATCATGTTTATAGTCGAATGACATTTACACAGGTGTGGAGGTGAGCGACGATCTTAGGACTGTAGTCACTTACCGTATTTAAGTGCTACAAAAATAAATGCAAAATATATGTACACAAAATACAGAGCCATATAAAAAAAGTGGAATAAAAAAAGTTCATTCTGGTTCATAATTTCTTTCGTTTGGTCTTAGAGTTGAGACATAACATGGTTTAGTGTAAGGACTGATGCTGTTATTTCCATTGCATGAGACCCAATGCCGAGGTCAACGTGTTGCCTACAGCGTACCCTGCACTGTAGCATGCGTTCATATTTCTGCAACGCACTGCAATTACACAGAGAAAACACTAGGTAGCAATAGGCTTCTATGCCACTGGTTGAGTTCCTAGGTGTGCCTTGTTGACTTCCACGGAGTACTACAACATGGAATCATAGAGATGTTCATATTTTCGGACTTCCTCTGCGAGTCTCTCCTCATCCTGATCCATTGTTGCATCAGAGCTGGTTTCTCTCTAGTGTTTCTCAGCTTGTAATGATTTTAAAATTGGCAGCGAAGGTGGAAATGCAGAGGCGGGGACACAATGTGGTGGACCAATCATAGCTGGTCTACGTCTACGCACCGCGTAGTTACATTTCTGAAGAGGTGTGAGTCAGGCTACACGTAGACCATGCCGTGGGTTTGACACAAAGTATAAATTGGCCTTAAGAGCTTTAATTCGAGCTCCAGCCATGCTTGCAGGCCAGATTCCATTACATGAAAAAACAATGGCTTGTCACACAAGATTAAAGGTTTTAAAGATTTATGCATGCATGGGGAAAATATTGCAAATTTTTAAGATTGATCTCAGGTTTATATGAATCAACATCAGCTTCTTCAAATGAAGTTTGATTTGACACAAATAATCTATTTTTTTAACCCACCCCTTGTACTAATTAGTTTATGCACATTAATATACACCAGTACAAAAAGGGCACCCACTATTTCTAATAAAAGCATACTTATGAAGTCGGTATTACACAACACAAACATGATGAAGAAAGAAAATAATAGCATGATGCGAGACATCCTGAGAAATATTAGAAATATGCTAAGACTAGACTGCTGCTATAGAAACTGAGCCACGTTCAAAATAACTTCATATTAAAAGGCTACACCTACCTTGTACTCCCTGAACTTGCCAACAATGGGCTCATGCAACAGGAAGCGGATGTCCTTGAGTAGGTAGAAAGTCCTTTGGGCTGTGGACCCTTTATTGACCTTCTTTTTGTGCTTGGGTTCATGTGGGTAAATTCCTTTCAATATACATAACCGCCTGCACAGAGAAGCCAGAGAGACAGTTATTATCATTAATGTGCCTGCACTAAAGTGCCAAACCACAGTGTTAATTCTTGGAAACAGGAACAATACAAGTCAAAACATGAAAAACTGCATGCATTTAACGTAAAGCACAGTGAAAAACATCATCCTGTGGGTTCTTACAGGGCATTCAGCTGTACCCAGTGCTTATTAGGAAAAACACTGGACTTGTTTCTTCCATTTGAGGAATATTAAATTAGTGAATTACGAACTGTTTTTCATTTTATACTTTGTTGTAATTGAAGGCACTTTGTGACCAATGTCTGTGAAAGGTGAGATATAAATACATTTTACAAATACACCAAGCATGCTTGTTCATAACAAACCTGAAGTCAGCCAAGCTCAGGGTCAGCTTCTTGCGGGCTTTGTTTCTGCTGATGTAATTCGTGGCTGAGCCACTTTCATACTGCAGGATAAGAGGACAAGAAATTAACATTCATGTACAGAACAGTAATGTGACAACTTTAGTAACAAAACTCTGAGAAACACTGCAACTTAAAACTATAAGGCTGATACACACAATCTCTTTACTCATTCACTGTGAAAAACTATTTGAACATAGAGGCCTAGTATATACTGAACATCCTCATACATTTATACGGGGTAGTTAATTTCTTACATCGTTAGTACAAGTGCATGTCAATTTGTAATGCTTTGTTTTGAAATTAAATTTGCAACTTCTGACCAAAATGTAATTAAAGCTCTGTATAATTATATACAAAACCAAGCCTTACAGGGTTAGTAATAAAACAAGCAAGCCAACTGCGACAGTGGCAAGGAAAAACTCAAATTTCCTCAGAGCTGGAGGAAGAAACCTTGGAAGGTACGGGATACACATGGGGGACCTCCTCTCATCCTCCTCTGGTCTACTAATTATAAGTTCTTGATCAATCACATAATTCTATGATGCTGTTGTAGTGTTCAGGAGATGGAGAAAGATTTACTGGCCATGTATGTTGACAAACACAAGGAATTTGGTTCTGGCTGCTGGTGTGTCTCTACCTGCATATTGCATATAATGCTAATGTATATACACTCACTGGTCACTTCATTAGGTACACATACCTTCTATCTACAGTCATTGTCCATTTTATATTTCCACAGACCATACAGGAGCACTTTACAGTTCTACAATTAAAGATTACAGTCCAAATACAAACTATAGTCCAGTGTATCTCTGTATACTTTGTTACCCTGTTCTTCAATGGTGAGGACCACCACAATGCAGGCATTATTTGGGCAGTGACTAATTCTCAGTACTGCAAGGACACTGATGTGGTGGTGGGTTAGAATGTGTTGTACTGGTATAAGTGGATCAGATACACCAGAGCTGCAAATATTTTAAACACATAATTGTCACTGCTATAGTGGGAATAGTGCACCAACCAAAAATCTCCAGACACCTGTGACCCCCAATGAGGGACCAGAGGATGACCAACACAAACTGTGCAGTAAGAGATCCGCTACTTTCTCTGACTTTACATCTACGAGGTGGACCAACAGTGTATGTGTGTCTAATAAGAGGGGACTGTGAGCTATCGGTGTGTTTAAATCTCCATCAACTCTGCTGTGTCTGATCCACTCATCCCAGCGCAACACACACGAACACACCATGACCACGACAGTGTCACTGCAGTGCTAAGAAGGATCCACTACAAATGCCTGCTATGTGATGGTCTTGAACATTGAAGAACAGGGTAACAAAGAATACATAGGAACAAATGGACTACAGTCTGTAACGGCAGAACCCCAAAGAGCACATACATGGTCAGTGGAGCTGACACACTTGTTGCAGAGCAGTTTAACTAGACGTGTATAATGCTGTTAGTAAATGTTACTGTTTACTATTTATAAACAGTATTATGAAGCAGTGACGCTACACTGAACTACAACTAAACAGAGTTCAGAAAGCCTCCAGCAGCCGTGTTTACTCACCTTCTTCTTCTGTAAGCCTCCCATTGTGAGCAGAAAAGCTCTACCGTTACCTCACTGTGTAACAGTGCTCACGCTGAGTACGTAAATAACAGTTTAAAGCTCTGTTAGCTGTAGCTTTAGCAGCACTGTGTCTCCTTCACTGCTCTCAACACGTGTGCTGTGGCATGACGTCACTCAACTGAGCCCAGAGGCCCTCCGTTACTGACCGGAGACACCCAAAACGCGCCTGAATAAAAATAATTACCGTTTTCTTACACATCTTTCTCCTTCGTCTTTCTGTTTTCATGTATTGTCTTTCTTTTCATTCTATCCGCATATCTTTCTTTTCCTTCAATAATTCTCTTTCATTTCATTCTCTCTTCGCTTATTTCTTTTCCTTCATATATTTCTATTTCTCATTTCCTTTCATTCTTCATTCAAGTCTTTTTCATGTCTTTCTTGTCTTTGTTTCCTTATATCTGTTTCCTTTATGTTATTTTTCTTCCTTCTTTTCTTTTTTCTTTTGTTTTCTTTTCTGTCTTTTTTCTTATTCTTTTCATTGTTTATTTCTTAATATCTTTCTTTTTCTGTCTTCATATCTTTCTTTTCTCTCTTTTGCTTTTTGTCTATATATCTTTCTTTTTGTTTGCATTTTTTCCTGTCCTTTTTCTGATTTATCACAATGAAGTATTGACTAACAAAACCAGGTATTAGACGAGAACTACAAATAAAACTGGACTGTTAGGAGAAGACGTTTGGAAAGGGTTCAGAACTTACTGTTATTTATATTCACTCTAGTATTAGTGTTGCTCTTTAGTAAATAAATACTTCCCGGCAAGATAAAGAGCTTTATATTCTATTTTTTTCCTCAGGTGACTAAACAGTTTGACAGTGTGTACACAAAATAATTGAGAACAAACCAAATATTTGCAACAGGTGATGTACCGTACTGAAGTTGCTGATGCAGTGTGTATGACTGAATATTCAGAAGAAAACAATAAGGCAGTGCCGGAAAGAGAGGTCTGTATTTTGTTTTTGGTTTTTATGGCCTATTGATTCTTTAATTTTCATCCTGACCATAAGTATTTCCATTTGCAATAGTTCTGTGGCATTAATTAACAATGCTGATGTGAAAAAGGAATCATATAATTAGATGAAGGGTCTGCTGGGAGGAGAGAGAGAGAGAGAGAGAGAGAGAGAGAGAGAGAGAGAGAGAGAGAGAGAGAGAGAGACAGACAGACAGACAGACAGACAGAGAGAGAGAGAGAGAGAGAGAGAGAGAGAGAGAGAGAGAGAGAGAGAGAGATATCAGCTACTCAAGGTTGAACAAGAACATCAACAGGATTTGTATCTTGTCTGTAGGAATACTACTTTCTGTGATCATTATGGGACTGATGGAGTTTTTTAGAGAGTTCTTCCTGGGTTTCTGGGACTATGAAACACCAAAGATTATGGTGGTGAAGAACAGGACACTGGGTGTCATTTACAGAATTGTACAGTTTCTGGTCATCACATACTTCATTTGGTAGGTGTTTGCATGGCTTTTAGGCATGTTCTAATGAAACAGTTCTGCAGTAATACAATTACAAATCCAGTTTCTTTAGTGCACTAAAATACAGAGCCTTCAATATTTTCAAAGATCAAAAGATCATGTAGAGGTGTTTTACTGTATAGTGGTACTTATGTTATCTTAATCTTAATCTGAGGTTTAATTTGGGAGTATTTATCTCTGTACTGGATCTTTGAGTACAGAGGTATATGAGAAAATGAGAGAATATTATCCTTTAAGTGATTTCACAACTCAACATAATGATAAATTGATAATTTTAGTATGTAGCGGCTTGGTGTTTGCTTTCTGAAGCCTGTGACCAATAGAAATCTGTAGATGTAGAGAACTAAGCCTGTAATTAAGCTAATGTTTAGCAATTCTGAACTGTTTTTGTAGAGTTTATACATTTAGTCTTTTTTATTTCATTAACAAACTGCAGTACTTTGGATAACATTATGTAAAGGTTCTGCTAGGAGCAAATGTTACCAATCTACAGTGGGTTTTCAGCACATCTGTGTATTTATACATTATACATATTTACAAAATGTATACATTATACACATTTATACATATTCAAAAGTGATAATACTCTTTGATGAGATTTGATGAGAAATGATTAAGTTTAAAGTTAAATGCATTTCTTATCTTGGTAAATGTGAGCACAAGTTGAGACTTAATTGACACAAGCAAAGACCCATGTGGGTATTTTTTTTCTCAGGAGAAACATCTGATCAGCAGCACACTTAAAATAAAGACTTAACTGTGTTTCC
The DNA here is from genome assembly GCA_036984385.1 of Crenuchus spilurus. Taxonomy (NCBI): domain Eukaryota; kingdom Metazoa; phylum Chordata; class Actinopteri; order Characiformes; family Crenuchidae; genus Crenuchus; species Crenuchus spilurus. The sequence goes on from BRDA01006763.1 coordinate 35,249, forward strand.
ATCTGAATACATTTTTGAAACTTGTAGACATTATTGATATGTAAAGAAAAACGTTTTTTATTTGTTATTTTTCAAGTGAATCAAGCCCATTTCTGAACACTTGTGTTGCTAATTGAGGTTGATTGTGTTTTGACTGAGACGTGGCCTTAAGGACACTTGAAAGAAATGAAACTGCTTCATTGGATTCCACATGCTGTATTTATTTGACCATTGTCCATAGAAACCTTGATTGCAGGAAGATTACAGATATTTACTCATTGAGTTAACAGAACCTAAGTATAGCCTTGTGTGTAGAGTACTCTTGCCTCTTCAGACAGTGTCTAGAGTACTTACTCAACATGAAAGTGATGATATATTAATGCCTGCCAAAGCTTTGAATAGAGGTTCAGACAGCAGTTATTCAGTGCTGCGGTGATGGATGAAATGAAGATGCTCCGAAAGAGCAATTCAATGATTAAATTCAGTTACAGTGGAGCTCTTCTGACCATTAGTCTGACAGTGAGTGATCCCATTTACTCATTTATACACTCCCTGGCCACTTTATTGGGTACATGTACCTTGTGTCCACACTCACGTTATCATGTCCACTCATAAAATGGACAATAAGTGCAGGTTTTCATCATTTAGACCTTATCAGGTTCATTAATGGCCAGGACCATTATGTGCGGAGACTATTCTAAGCACAGCAGTGACACTGACTTGGTAGTGGATGGTGCTGCTGGTCATCTGGTTCAGTGGTGCAAAAACTATGGTCACTGGTTGACAGAGATGTGGATAAAATATATCATGTCAGAGCTCTCCGTCACCATTCTCAAGTAGATGAGATCATGTGCAGCATCCTCCAAGAAAATATTAAAGACCTGAATGCTTGAGCCCTGTAATGAGCTCTCATTTTATGGCTCTCATTTGGTGCCATAAAATCACAGCGTTTTGTTGGTTTGGATCACTTTCTAGTTTTCTCAGATGTTTACAGACTGTTGTTAAAAGATGTGATGCTATCTGATGAGTTCTATATAAAATATGGGCCTATAAGATGTGCAAATCATTGCATTTTGTTTCTATTAGTATTTATTTTACACAGCGTCCCAAATTTTTGGAACTATTTTTGAAATTAAGGTCTGAGACCTTTTGTAGTTCCCGATTATTTTTTTTACATGGAGCTTTTTTTCACTCTGAATTGTTATAAATTAACTTAAAATGTTAGTTGTCTCATCTTTCACTGTCTTTTGGAGATCAGTGTATATTTTACTCCCTTAACTATGACCAGCAACCCCTTTCCAAACTTTTGAATACAAGTAAAAACATTTCTGTTGACACTACAGTCTGAGACCATCATTAAAACCTGTATGGAGTTGTGTGTGTGTCTTTGTGTGTGTGTGTGTGTGTGTGTGTGTGTGTGTGTGTGAGTAAAAAATTAAGTAAAAATATGTACTGGCTGACTACATCATCTCCCCTCCATTTAGTTATGCTTCCACTGTCTAAATATGGGTGTTCTTCCAGAATCACACAGTCCTTCCTCCTCTGCAGGTATGTGTTTATCAGTCAGAAGGCATATCAGGACATTGAGACAAGGCCAGAGAGCTCAATCTACACCGAGATGAGAGGAGTGGGTCTGCTGGAGGACAGCATAAGGGACACCACAGAGTATGTCAGACCATCTGAGGTGAGAGAAGGAATTCATAAAATCTCAAATGCTGCTTATTAGCCAAGACCATCAGCCAGCTGATTCATAACCATTTCACCCAAAACCTGAGGATTATTTTAGAAACATTAAAAACTTCAGACATCTGGTTCATACAAAGTTTTGTGGAAATTCTAATACTTGGCACAAAAGTATTGTCTTCTCTGTTTCATTCCCAGGGAGGTGATGTCATCAGCACAATACTGAGGAGGGAAGTAACACACAATCAGAGACAGGGCACATGTGCTGAGGTCAGTTCACAATGACCTCACACCACCGGCCTGTACCTCATACTCTAACATTCAAAACTCTGGACGCATCTACTTATAAATAAATCTTCTGTACTCTCAATTTAGTCATACATCAGAAATTACAGAATCAATGGAAAAGTGAAATTGGGTTAATAATTTAAAAAGGTACATAATTATTTATATTATATGCAAAGTGACATTTCAAGCTTTTTTGGTTTTAATGTTGATCAGTATGGCTTACAGTTCATGAGCTGGATGGCTAATGGGGGGCAGCCATGGCCTAGTGGTAAGGATCTGGTCTTGTGACCAGAAGGTTGGTGGTTTGATCCCCAGACAGGACATAACTAAAGTGCACTTGAGCAAGGCACCTAACCCCTTAACTGCTCCCCGGGCATATATATATATATCAGTGGCGGATGCTGGTCTTTCAAAGAGGGGAAGCTCAATTTCGGGCTACATCATAAAATGTGTCGGTTTATTTATACGTA
>BRDA01006764.1:0-74815 GCA_036984385.1 Crenuchus spilurus
ATCACTGTAGACATGTCCTACCCACCCTCCCAAACCCACCTCAGACTGTCATTAGGTTACTGTAGACATCACCTACCCATGAGACTGGTTGGTCACTGTGGACATCATGAACATGACTTACCCTACCCAACCCACCCACCCCAGACTGTTATTTGTTACTGTGGACATCACCTACCAATTCATTTAGTCACTTTGGACATACATATATATATATATATATAATTGACAGCTGCTGTATGAGCCGAATAAAAAAAAATGTTTTAATTGCTCCACCCATTTAAACAAACCAGGGTCAACATGGAAAGAGAGGGAAGGAGAGAATCAACAGAGAAGATGAACTAAACACATCTGTTGCTAGTGTGTGAAACCACTTCCCAGTGGTATCCTTAATGTCTGTATCATCAAGAAAATAGGCCTCTTAATCGCCTTCATTAGTCAAGCCGGCGCGACAGTAACGAATCAATAACAGTAAAGAATTACGCCAATTCCACCTGTTAAAGACAACAGCGTATTCATACGGCAAATAAGTGTAGGGCATCAATTACTAGCACACGGAGTGTCATCATAATCTCAGGCTGCTGCAGAGGACCTGCGCACACACTGTACTAACACAAACACACAGTAAGATGCTTTTAATTGAGCTGTGGAGAGTGATGATTCACTCTCTCCCCAAGGTTAGACTATCTGAGGATTTAAAAACTCTGCCTGGAAATTACACAGATAAGCTCAGAGGGTTTTTCACTATTTGTCTGCTTCTTTAAAAGCCAGCATTGTAGACGGCTTTTCTGTGCCTAACAGATGCCCCCTCGCTGAGATTGACCACAACGAAGAGCAATTGCATCCACCACAAACCTATATTTATTGGAAACCTTCAGAAGTAGAACAAGGGGAATTATTTTTACCAGGCATTAAAACAGCCTGTCACAGCGGTGCTTTGACAAAATAGGGAGCTGTCAAGTGTCCCACATCACCAATCACCACAAAGAGCAAGGTCCTGGAGACCAGAGGGACAGACAAACAGGCAGACGGACAGTGTGCATCAGTGAGGGGGAGGCAGGCAGAGTGTAATTTATCCCAGCCCTCCCCAGAAGAGCCCACCACTCCTTCTTTGTCAACTGAGCCTTTTAGCTTGTCACCGCTGGCAATTTAATGCTCAAAATGCCCTTGATATTAATTATTGTTTGTCTGTTCAATTTTTGGCAACATGTGCTGTGACACAGTAATGGTGTCATACACTTAAGATTGGCTTATTCTTCATCATCAACATTTACTGAATTATTACATATTTGTAGGTGTTTATAATTTGTTCCTTTTATTTAATTTAATCTGTGGTATATATAATCTATATAATCTATAATCTGTGGTATTTATAATCTTTATAATCTATAATCTGTGGCACCTATAATCTATATAATCTATAACATGTGGTGTGTATAATTTATATAATCTATAATCTGTGGTATCTATAATCTATATAATCTATAATTTATATAATCTATAAGATGTGGTATCTATAATCTATATAATCTATAGTCTGTAGTGTATATAATTTATATAATCTATAATCTGTGGTATCTATAATTTATATAATCTATCATCTGTGGTATCTATAATCTATATAATATATAATCTATAGTGTATATAATTTATATAATCTATAATCTGTGGTATCTATAATCTATATAATCTATAATCTGTGGTATCTATAATCACATGAAATCTCACTCAAATCAAATCATAGCAGGCTGATTTAACACAGATTAAGTCTAGTCTAGTGCATGTCACAAAATAAGAAAATCCACACAACTGGTGGATCATTCTCAGGACTGCAGTGAAACTGATGTGGTGGTGGTGTGTGAAAACTGCCGATGCTTTCAAAAAACCAATGAAGGACTAGAGGACCAACACAAACTGTGCTGAGCTACTCTCACTTTACATTTACAAGGTGGACCAACAAGGTCTAATAGAGTGGACTGTGAGTGAACACAATGTTTAACATCCCCAGCAGCTCACACACTAACACACCACCACCACACCAGTGTCATTGAGAATGATCCACCACCCATATAATAGCGGCTCTGCAGGGATCCTGAACATTGTACTGCACTGTATACACAGTATACAGAGAAACAGATGGACCACAGTCTGAAATTGTAGAACTACAAAGTGCACCTGTATGGCCAGTGGAGCTAAAATGGACAGTGAGTGGAGATACAAGGAAGTGGTTTTAGAGTTACGGCTGAGCATAAAAATATGGTGACAAAATATTATTTACTACATTTGTATGTGTTCATAATATATATATATACCATGTCACACCGTGTGTTTTTACTAAACATACCAACATGTCAATTATTTTGGCATAAACATGTTTTTCTTTGTTTTCTTATCTATTTGTATTTATTTGTGTTGATATAGATTTTTCTTAGACATAACCAGACCACACAGTCACACAGTAGGTCTCATTATTGTCATGATTTGGAGGCAAAAGTGGGACCTTCCGGACTGAGCCCAGCAGTCTAGTGCAACAGTGCTGAAATGATGACCGCAGTACAAGCTGAGGTGACATTTCTTCAGAGCAAAATAGTCCTGGAGTTGCTTGTGCTAGGCAAAGTATTTTTGTCTTATTAATTCTCCAAGATAATATGTCTTGACAGAGCCTCCCAAAGCTGATCCATAAAGCAGCCCTGCAGAGAGCTTTGCCTAGGCTGGCCTTTTGAAGAAGTTATTGCTTTGATGTATGAGGGAGCAGATAAAACAGCGTGGGGAGTGAAGAGTAATTGCACTGGGTCTACAGGGGGACAGTATTTTGCCCACACAATGACTTCAATCTCTGCCTTTCTCAGGCAAATGGACGCTGGATCATCGCACGGGCCGCACTACTGCTAAATAATTAGCCCCTTTCACGGGCCTGAGATTAATTACCCTACTGCGATGCAGCCCAAACACTTGATTGTTTTGTTTCTTTCGCAGACGCCGCCGCCACCATGGCAGTTATTGGAGGTGTGTTGTGTCTCGCCTCCTCTTCAGTCTTAAGACAGTGGAAGAGAAAAAAGAAAAACGTCTTATCTTTTGGTCACAGCCTATTAGATGACCTGTCTTGCATGGAACTGTTGAGTCTGATTTGAAAGTCAATAATACCTGCCTATAAAAGAAGGCACGGAAGAAGGGAAGAAGAGAAAAATTGCTCCTCTGTGTAAAGCCGTAGGAGAGGTTTTAAGCCAATTAACTCGCTCTTTTCTGACAGCGTGGCTGGATGTGGCTTTGTGGGTGATCCGTTATCAAAAGTTTGAACTAACATTAAATGTGACAAATTTAACATCTCATATTTGCTTCAAAGTTAAAATCATTCTTTAAACAGGCTCTGTTCAGTTTCATTGGCTGTGATCATGCTGGCTGGGCTTCGCTTGTATTTCAAATTTTTATGCAGGTACTTTTGCAGTGAAATATCAAAACGCTTGATGCATTTGAACTTCTGCTTATTCTAGAAAACAATCCGTGTCAGCACCGGAAAATGCAAAAGCTACTGAATCCATGACGTCCACAGGCAGAGCTGGAAAATGTGCCCAAACATACTCGAGCTGAAGTGCAGATACTTTTGTTGAAAATGACTTCAGAGTGAAAGTGGACAGTAAAAATGCACTCAAGCTTAAGTGTTTAAATATTTACTTTTAAAGATAGTTTTAAATGACTAAATGGCTTCTGCCACTTCAGTCCTCAACTGCTTTGTTTGATGTCGACCTCTGACTATACAGACTTGAACTGTAACTGTACAAATGCCACCGCTTTCTTTATTTCTTCTTACTGTATTTTACTAGTTTACTTCCATTTTACTGTTTTTCTTCCTGTCTGGCTTCTGTACTTTCTTCTTTGCTTATTTCCTTCTGGTCTTCCTTCCCTCTTACCTGCATTTTGTGCTTCCTTCTTTGCTTTCTTCCTTCCTTCCTGCTTTTTCCAGCCTCCCTACCTGCCTTTCTTCATTGCTTCCTTTCTTCCTGCCTTTATTCACATCCTTGTTTCCTTCATTCCTGTTTGTCTTCTGTCCTTCCTTACTTCCTGCCTTTCTTCCTTCCTACACAGTAAATCTGCCAGTGTTAAATCAACACTATTAGAGTTAAATTAACACTGAGAGTGTCAAAATGTAACACTCTCAGTGTTAATTTAACTCTAATAGTGTTGATTTAACACTGGCAGATTTACTGTGTACCTGCATTTTGTCTTTCCTTCCTTGCTTTCTTCCTGCCTTGCTTCCTTTCTGTTTGTCTTTTATCTTTGTTTCATTTCTTCCTACCTTCATTCCTTCCTGCCTTCTGTTTCCTGTCTTCTTTCCTTCCTGCATGCCTTATGTCCATCCTTCTTTGTTTCCTTCCTGCCTTCATTCTTTCCTGCTTTCCTACCTTCTCAGCTTTCTTTCTTTTTACCTGGTTTTTGTTCTAGCTTCTTTTCTTCAAGCCTGTTTTCCATCCGTTCTTCCTTGGACTTTTTCACTTCAGCCCAAAGGAGAAGCTGTTTCATATCAGCAGTAAAATAATCCAAAGCAGTTCCTTTCACATTTCTTTTCTTTTTATTTTGGTGGTGGTCAGAAAATGCTAACTGTATTAAATGCAAAGGCAGCCAAGGAATATTTCATTGGATGCATAGTGAGTCGAGGTAAATATTAAATTCCCGTCCAAACAGAAAGCTTAAAAAAATCCTGTGTTGCATCATGGTTACACTGAGTCATCCATAAGTAATGGGATTAAAAAGAAGTCACCAGGTTTTACATGTAGGTAGTGGAACAGCACAAGGCTTTACTTTATTTTGATGGGAATCCTCTAGGACATTAAGCAGAGCCCATTCCAATATTGAATTCTCTATATTTTTTCCATTTAATATATCACTGGCCAACCAGCTATGCACCTTTTTAATAAAAAAATTTTTTTTTTTCAATAAAAAGCATCCTTTAGAGTTCATTTGGCTACAACAAGCATGAGAACAGCCACAAACTCGACATTAATGTCAGCAGAAGAGCAAAGTTTCAATCAACAACAGACAATCATGTGTCCTTCAATCATGTGTTCTGAATTCATTCATGTATTATCATTAAAAGTAGAAATAACATATTTTAATACATTAAACAATGACTAAGTTAAGGATATCTTGCTTGTTTTAAAAGTTGAGATTTAAGGTGGTACATGTTTCAATATCATCTGAATCCTGCATGAGGCATGCCAGCTTGCCCAAATTTCTATACCTGCAGACTATACAGGTGATGGGCAGGTCATACAGATGATAATGAAAAGACCATACAGGTGATAGACAGGTCATAGAGATGATGGGCAGATCATACAGATGATAATGTAAAGACCATACAGGTGATGGGCAGACTATACAGGTGATGGGCAGACCATACAGGTGATGGGCAGGTCATAGAGATGATGGGCAGGTCATACAGGTGATGGGCAGGTCATACAGATGATAATGAAAAGACCATACAGGTGATGGGCAGGTCATACAGATGATGGGCAAATCATACAGGTGATGAGCAGGACATAGAGATGATGGGCAGGTCATACAGGTGATGGGCAGGTCATAGAGATGATGGGCAGGTCATACAGGTGATGGGCAGGTCATATAGATGATAATGAAAAGACCATACAGGTGATGGGCAGATCATACAGGTAATGGGCAGGTCATGCAGGTGATAATGAGAAGACCATACATGTGATGGACAGGTCATACAGGTGATGGTCAGGTCACGCAGGTGATAATGAGAAGACCATACAGGTGACGGGCAGGTCATACAGATGATGGGCAGATCATACAGGTGATGGGCAGGTCATAAATGTGATGGGCAGGTCATATAGATGATAATGAAAAGACCATACAGGTGATGGGCAGATCATACAGGTGATGGGCAGGTCAAAGTGATGATGGTCAGGTCATGCAGGTGATAATGAGAAGACCATACATGTGATGGTCAGGTCATACAGGTGATGGGCAGGTCATACAGGTGATGGGCAGGTCATACAGGTGATAATGAGAAGACCATGTGATGTGATGGTCAGGTCATACAGGTGATGGTCAGGTCATACAGGTGATGGGCAGGTCATACAGGTGATGGGCAGGTCATACAGGTGATGGTCAGGTCATGCAGGTGATAATGAGAAGACCATGTGATGTGATGGTCAGGTCATACAGGTGATGGTCAGGTCATACAGGTGATGGTCAGGTCATACAGGTGATGGTCAGGTCATGTAGGTGATAATGAGAAGACCATGTGATGTGATGGGCAGATAAATGTTGACTGACTTTATTTGGATTGTGTGGAGCTTCTTGGTGGGTCACCCTGAATTTTGACAGCCAATTTACTGTTGATGAAATGCTTTCTCTGGTCAGAACTACAGTAAACGAACACCCCCAGGATCCATCCTGTGACCTGGTGCATACATATACTTATTGTAGAGGTTGCGGTCATAAACTTTAATTTTCCAGCAATAAAATCACAAGAGATTGCGCTGTTTTTTTTTCTAATTCCCCTCTCGGCCCGCCCGTGGTCTCCTCTCCTCTCCCATCTTTCCTCCTGTTTCATCACTCTGTCTTGCTGTGAGTAGACCTGGGCAGTCCTCAGTGGCTCCAGCTGTGACATGCCTGTCAGTCTGACCTTGAATCACTGTGCAAGCCCAGTAACCAAGCAGAGACAGCCAGTGACAAATTAGCACCGCAATCTGTCCTCGCCGAGACAGCCATGTGGAATAGTGTGCCTCTTGACTGAATGTGATATATAAAAACAATAAAATATGCAGTGGTGTCGGTTTCGGTCAGAGAATTGTGAAAACGGCAACTCAGGAGTATTACTCTTCCATTTGAGAAGTGACTGGCTGAGAGTCTGCGATAAAAGAGCTCAATGAGAAATGCTGATGCAACTTGGCTTAAGCCTTATCCTGCGCTCATCGACATTAAATCTCCGTCAGAGCTGAGACAAGCAGCCTTATAATACAGCTGCTGTGATTTTATGAAAAAAAAATTCAGGCTGCAGCACACTGAGCTCCCCTTGTTTTTCATCTCAACCAGCTCTAGTTCTCCTGGAAAGTTGGGAACCAAATAAGGGGAAGAAATGAAAGTCATTTCCACTCCACTTCAAAATGCTTTTTTTCCATTTTCATGAGTTTCTAGGAGCTTATGGTTAAATTCGTAATCAGCCTCAAATCTAGCTTGAAGAGAGAAAGAAATCTAATTTGATAAGGAGGTAATGAAGCTACACAGTAATTATCCGAGATAACCTATTTGTGGCACTGGTTGAGCAGTGATGAAAATTCTATTTAGCATAGTTGGCTGATTTCTCTATTTTGATCAGTGAGGAGACGTGCTTTATAACCCCAGCCAATTTACTTTGAACTCCCTAAGATGCCAGGGATCATTACATTGAGGATCTTCAAACACCCTCCTGTGACTTGATGATTCAAAGCGAGAGCCTTTAAATCTCGACTGATGGCGTCGGTATTGCACTATTCTTGTAGGTTTTTTTCCTCCGAGACCAGCATCTGCACCAAAAGCTGGAATACACTTAATGTAGACTGAAGTAAACCATGCATCCTTCTGTAGTTTGTGGAATTAGCTCAGTGCTAAGCAGCTTAATTAAACACTTGAGGTTTTTTTTTAGCTGTTTTTAAAGCATCCTGACAAATGTTTTATTGCTATTATATTCGAAATCTTTGGTGCATAAAAGCAAAAAGCTGCCTCTCCAATCTTATTAAGACTGGAATTTGGAGAAAGGGTGGCATGGTGGCTGGCATGTTTGTTTAAACTCTTGAATCCGGGTGGCATTATAACTTTTCTTGGTGGTTTCTGGGGGGTTATTAGGTTTTACCAACACAAATGTCTCTCACATGATAATATGATCACAGTACCTGTAGCTGTGATTAAAATCACTCTTTAATATGTCTCTTATTATTGCGTAATAAACCAGAATCTCATCCTTATTATGGATTTTAGTTTCTTGTACCTCCACATAATGTTCTCCCAGGAAGAGTATGGAGTGGAAGATCTTCTGTGAAGATCAAGTAGATTATTAATTGAGCTATAATACGTGTTGGTTTGTGATTTGTGAAGGTTTTTGGTGGTTAAAAGACTAAACACGGCTACTAGCAGCAGTCAAAAATCTTTCTTTTCCATCACAAGACGACATCTGCCTTTAAAATCACAGATATTTGCTTACAGACGGGACTAAAATGATCAGACAAGCTAAAAAACAGTAGAGTTCAGGGGCCCCGAGTGGCTCAGCAGGCTAAGACACTGACACTATGACCAGAGGATCGCGAGTTTGAATCCCGGTCATGCTGTTTGTCATCAACAGCTGGGGCCCACACAGAGCAAAAATTGGCAGTGCTCTCTCTGGGTGGGTAGATGGCACTCTCACTCTTCCCTATCACTTTCACATTGCAATGTCCGCTGGGAAACCTGCGCTTTCCACCAACTGTGTTGGTTCTCCAGTGATGGCGGTAGTTTGAAAAGAGCCGGTGGCTACATCACACATAGCGGAGGAGGCGTGTGCTTGTCTTCACCTTCCTAGAGTCAGGGACAGTGCAAAGTGATGGGGAGAGCCCCCTATTGGATGGGATGGGTTAATTGGCGACTACCACATTGGGAAGGGCAAAAAAATAACAAAAACAGTAGAATTCAGCCTGAAATTTCTTAGAGGAGGAGATAAACACAGACATGGCTGACATGTTTGTAAATTAAATCACAGAGGAGCTCCTGTAAAAGGACACATTAGCCCAGGAGCTCATGTAAATGTAATCATAAGACACACCTTCAGTGCTCATCACAGTACAGTACTCCACAATTTAAAGAATAAGTTAAGAACATTATGTGTGATTCATCAACACAATATCTGTAATCTGCCATTTCAATAACTCCACATTTGAGTTTTGTGACATTGTGAAAAGCAGAAGTAAATAAATAGCAGGTTCAGTAACACATTAACACTGCTAACACTGCTCCAGTCTGAGTCGTATTTTAGTTTTGTTTTTTGTAGACATGCAGCTGCCATAGAAGAATGATGTTACCTTCACTGCTAATAGTGCTGCACCATTCCTCCCTTGTTAAATTAATTGAGCTGGTTATTAAAACTGACAAGATTAATTAAACAGACATAAATTGAAACATTAAGAATCTATCAAACGAAAGCAACAGCGTATAATTAACTACAAAATTTAGCATTCAATTGCTGTGCATTCTGTTGGCAAGGAGACAAGAGTAATCCTTACTGTTTCAAGATGCTACAGGTCACTCCGAGACACTTCCTACTTGTATAAGACTGAAGGTCATTTCCATGCAAAATACGGACATAGAGCCTAAACGTACAGCACTGCTTCTCATCTGAACCCCTTCATGTTATATTGATAACAGCTGTGGGTTATGGAAGGAGTTCAAATGTAATTAAGAAACTGTAGCAACTAATATTGTGCATTAAAAGTCAAAAACAACTCATGTAATCTAGTTTGCTTGTGAACTGGCTGGTCTAACTTAATTTCTCCTAGAGAAAAGGAAAATAAAAAAGACTCCTTAACATTTCAGTAGTTTCTCCTAAGCCTTATTCAGATTTGATTAACCTTACAGGGGGTCCTGGGGTAATTTCTTCTTTTACAGGAGCTCCTCTGTGATTTTATTCCCATCCAGATCCACCATTTTTTCACGTCCTTTTTTTTTTTTTTACAGATGGAAATATTTACTTTTTATTAGTTAACTCAGAGTTCATCTGATCATTTTAGTCCTGTCCAGACACAAACCTTTATATTTTTCCAGGCAGATATCATCTCACGTTGGAAAATCCTGTTTCCTTGAACTGATACTGGCCATAATTTATCACCAAAATTCTCCACAAACCAAAAGTGTTAAAGCTTCTGAAGAGTCACTTAATAATCTGCTTGGTCTAGATGAGCTTTATGTGGAGGAAAAATAATCTAAAATCAATTTTAAAAAAGTGAGATACTGTCCACCCCTTATATCAAAAAGTGAAGCTGAACACTAGAGGGAGCATGTAAGCCCTCTTTGAATGGAAGTGAATTGAACTAAACAGCTAAAAACATTGAATAAATTTTTGTGAAAACAAGCACTCTTTTCCCAACATAATAAGCTTATGTTGTGAAAAAAATAATTCAAGATCTCAATACAGCAAATACAATTAATTTAGGAAGGAAAAAAGCTTTGCAAATACTGACCTTTTTGGTTCTGCAGCTGATCAATCAATATGGAGGATGCTTTACTGAAGCGGAGAAGATATCAAAGATATAAAAATCACATATTCTTACTGTTTTGTATGTTTTGTTTTACCTACCTTTTATATTTTGGATTATAGATCATAGTTTCACAATTCATACAAATGTATAATGTTTGGTCTGAATTCTGCCTTAAACCACCATTTGCTTACTGAATAATAAGTCTGTTATCAAAGTCGTGATTGAAGCTCTGGTTTAAATAACACCCACTTGCATTCTTTGCAAAGGTAAAATGTAAACATCACTGTTTGTCAAATATGAATAGGTCAAACATTTAAACTTTAATCTATCCATGCAGCACTGGCCTTTCAGCTTTTATGAATACATGCCACGTTGTTAAAATTAATGATATCCCATAGGTGTTCCTCAGGGACGTATCCTAGGCCCTTAGATATTATTGATTTACTCTAACAACCTTGTATTTCACTCCTGAACAGAAATGCAGAGCAACCACAACTGGGCTGTCAATTAGAAAAAATGTAAAGACATGCAGACAGAAGCAAATATAGGGAACCATTTCCTATGAATACAAAGAATTATTAGATCTAAAAACACATTCTGGCTGAAATACCAACTGAGTATATGCAATTTAAAAAAAGTTATAATATTGAATTTATTACCTGTGATACTAAAAGAGCTTTTTTACCAAAATAATTTACACTTAAAGAATATCTTAACATGGATATAATTTATAATTAATTTGTAATTCTTATTAATGCCTGTCTCACTTGTAATAAAAGGAATCAAACTTGGTCAGTACATTTCCTGTCACTGGGGAGGTACCCTAAAGATATGCCTTCATTCACCTTTATTCAGAGAAGGTAAGTGTTCCAAAGTCTGTTGTAATCATTGTAATACAGGTGCATCTACAAAAATTAGAATCTCATTGAAAATGTATTTCAGTAAGTCAATTCAAGTGAAACTCATATAGATACATTACACACAGAGTGACCTATTTCATGCATTTACATCTTTTAATGTTGATGATTGGCCTACGGCCAATGAAAACCCAAAAATCAGTGTCTCAAAAAATTTGAATATTATATAAGACCAATTCAAAAATAATTTTAATACATAAATGTTGGTCTACTGAAAAGTATGTTCAGTTTATGCACTCAATACTATATACTATAGTAAAACAGTAGTGTTATATCAAGTCCAAAGTCTTGATATAAAAGCTTTGGGGGGTGGGGGGAAGGTGCACATGTGGTGGGAGGGAGGCAGGATGGGGGCACACAAAGCATTTGTGCTTATGGCACCCATATGCCTGGCACTGGCACTTGCCTGCTCCGCTTATATTACTTACCATTACAGCCTGTAGAGCAATCTTAAAACAACAGCAACACCTTAGCAACCATATAGCAACCAACTAGCAACACCTTAGCAATCACCACAAATACCATAGCAACACCTTAGCAAACACCTAGGATACCTTAGCAAACAGTGTGAGCCATGTTAGTAACATTATTAATAAATAAATTACAATAATAATAATAATAAATAATAAACACTTGAAATAAACACTCTGTATGTAATGAATTTGTATAATGAGTTTTACTAATATTTTTTGTAAATGTAAAAATTTTTTGAGATGCACTTTGTCCTCAATTCAGACATATTTGTTTAACTGTTTAAAAAAGTTAATGTAAAGATATTAATCTGCTTCTTTAACCTGGAGAAATAAATGTATTGAAAATACACATTTGGACCCTTATGGGCCATGTTTATGAATGAATGAATGTTACACTTATATAGCACCTTTCTCTATCCCAAGGACATTTTACAATCAGCACACTCTATTTACATACTTAGAACTCAACCACACACACAGGCAAGAATTTGCAGCCAGTCGGACAGTGTACTCTCAACCCGAAACGACCGTCCACCTGGAAGACTGCATCGAGCACTAGGGGGTCACCCAGCACAGAGTGCCAACCATATCTGGGCATACATACATTCATTCACACACACCAGGGTAATTTTAGAGTATCCAATTCACCTGATCTCCATGTTTTTGGACTGTGGGAGGAAACCGGAGTCCCCAGAGTAAACCCATGCAGACACGTAGAGAACATGGAAACTCACCCAGATGTGGACTTGAACCCAAGACCTTAGTGCTGAGAGGCAAACGTGCTAACCACTAAGCCACCATGCCGCCTGATGAAATAGTTTACATAGTTTCCTGGCAATTAACATGAACTACAGTGAATTCATTCTTTTCTGCTGTGTATTACAATTCTTTTCTTATCAATGTGTCAATAAATACACTACAAGTTCTGATCAAAACTGTTCTACAGAATATCTAAAAAGTTAGTGTGGGAGTGTCTTTGTTAAGATATTAATTATAAATTATAAAGTTCATATAATATAGTAAATATGTGTAAATGTACAGCTAGGAACTCCATGATTAGGAGAAGATGCTTTGGTCTTGAACATGGTGCAGGTGGGTGAGGTCTGGGCCAGTAACTGTTGCGGTCAGAGTCAGTCTGACCCGGGACAAGGTCATGCAGTATTTTTCTATATAAGAATCTTGGGGTTTGAAAATAATAGAAGAGAGTGGAAGGTGTTACAGGTCATTGGGAAGCAACTAATAAGGACTGGTCTAGTGAAGCAGGTATTTTGATGTTGCAGCAAAAATGCCCTGGTTCAGTAAAGCCAGGTACACCATGTGATGATGAAATAATGATCTTCAGATAATGGTTAGATGAAGATGAGACCAATGGGGAGCAAGAATCAGCTGGTTTGTCCCTTCTCACCTCAAAAACATGAATTTCTCTGTACTCTGTGCACCAGTTCAGATTAAGCTCCTGTTTTGCTGTGAAGCCTTAATCCTAAATGTAAGGTTCCAGTATTTTGTCAGTATTCAAGTCTTTTTTTAATGTAAAGTCATTAGAGTCTTATGAGAAACCAATAAATGATGTGTAAATAGTTGATGTATACACAAATAAAGATTAATTATATATATTAATTAATTAGGAAAGAGTAGACAGAGGGGCCCAGAGTGGCTCAGCAGGTTAAGATGCTGACACTATGACCAGAAAATCATGAGTTCGAATCCCGGTCATGCTATTTGCCATCAACAGCCGGGACCCAAGAGAGCAAAAATTGGCAGTGCTCTCTCTGGGGGGTAGATGGTGCTCTCTCTCCTTATCACTCACACATTGCAATGTCCGCTGGCTCAGGCGTCTACTGATTGATCCATTCGGAGTTGGGAATCCTGCACTTTGCATTGGCTCCCCAGTGATGGTGTGTCGACATTAGTTTGAAAGGAGGCGGTGGCTGCATCACACGCAACAGAGGAGGCTTATTCTTCACCTTATAGGAGGCTTAGTCTTCACCTTCCTAGGGACAGTGCAAAAGTGATGGGGAGAGTCATAATGGATGGGATGGGCTAATTGGCTACTACTACATTGAGAAGGGGAAAAAATAAATTTTTACAAAAGAGTAGACGGATAATTAGATCTTGACAAAGGAATCAAAATGTTTACTTAAAGTGTTGCCTGTATTTTTCCTATAAGTGTGCAACATAAACAGGGCTAAAAGTCATCATTTCTGTTAGTATGACCATGTTTTTGGATGACCAATGCTTTTTTGGATGTTTCAGACTAATTATAGGAAGTTGAGGCAGGATATCATAACTCATTAAACAACAGAAGAAGAAAAAGGACAAAAATGAGCTGCGGCAGCACAAGAGAATAAGAGACCAAGTGTTTTATTGAAATTTTGGTCCAAAGATGTGAAAAGTCCTTATTTTATAGTTTATTATCTGAGAGGATGAGAGAGAAAGGATATGACAGAGCAATGCCACCTAGGGGCAAAGAAACTGTGGCAGACATACACGTATGTAGGAGCTCAGTGCCATCAGATTTGTTTGTTTATTTTGTCAGAAAGACTTCCTGCTGATGTTAGACACACCCTTCTATAAACAAATCAGACTGAAGTATAGAAAGTAGTAGTATAGTATAGTATACAGTGTAGCGCAAAGACCAACCCTGCTCCAGGCCAAATGTGAAAACACCCCCAAAAGGCAGCTCACACTGAAACACTCTTTATAACTTCAGCACAAATGGGCAGGACTAATATGCAAATATGTGTTTGTGACATTACAAATCCAGGGAATACTAAACAGACTATTTTTGCTTAGTTTCTATGTGGACCAAGGACAGAACTGTACATTTTTGGTACTTTAACAGAGTTTAGAAACTGCATTAAAATGTGATTTTCTACTATATAAGCCCTTTAATACTATTACTATGTACTGTATTTACACCATTAGTGCTTGTTTTTATAATCTGTGCTAATTTTTCCTCGTTTTTAGATCTAGGAGTATTCCCACATCATCCAGTTTTCTCACAGACATGCGTTTCCACTTCAAGAAACCTCATATTTATGTGTCAGACATAAGAAAAAAAGAGCTGTGAAACGGTGTCTTTTAACTCTGACATTTTTCTCCAGGGTCTGAAAAAATAAAAGCTGCTGCCCCATTTAAACTTCACAGAGAGTAGCAGCAGAGATTGCACCTAAAGTCCCTCATTTCCTCTCAGGATTTGCTCTCTCAATCTATTCCTCCCTTTTAGGAGCTGAAATGGTGGAGTCCATCCACCTGCCCGGACTCATACGTGGCCAGCCATGTGTCACTCCTCCAGCCAGCTCAAACACATTCCCTCAACAGCATATCTCTAATAGCAAGCAGCAGACTGCTCTGTGCAAAGAGCAATATTGACAGAAGTGTCTGCAGGAAGGTAAAAAAAAGAAGAGTGCCCATCTTATTATCTGCTCACTGGCATGAACAGGGGAGCCTTGTGGCTGGAGGGAAAACTTCAATGCCCGTGTTTGTAGAGCTAACAAATCTGGGCGCCCGGGTTGTGTGAAAGCCACCATTGTCCTGTGCATTTCTGTGTCCACCTCTGATAACGTACATCCAGAAAAGGGGACGATTGCATCACGACAGCACGTCGCACGGCCTCGGACGTTAAGGATCCCTCGGGCATAAAATGCAGAATGCAGCGTGTTTACGTTTGCTCGGGTTTAATCATTTGCATGAAAAGCTCCACAAAGGCAACGTGAGCAGAATACAAAACGCTCGACCTCCGGATGCTTAGGCCTCGCCTGGAACGCCACTGCAACTTTGTGATCGTGCATCAAATGAGGCAGCGCCTGCCAGAGCAGAGCTGTGAGCAAATATGTCTATCTTTGTCTTCACAGAGGCAGGTAAGTAGGTGACAGTCTTACGCACAGTGACACTCTACACTCACGTAAAGATCTGCATCCTATACAGCCGTTAGCTGCATTACAGACGAGTTGACATCGTAATTGGAGAAACACAGGGATTTAGGGGGATAGAGCGGAACAAAGTAAGTAACTGACAACTTTGAAGAAGATCAAAGTGTCTGTTTTCTTGTTTTCCGGAAAGGTTCAAAAGCATCCCAGTTAAAGCAGCCCCCTCCCCTTTGTATCACATTAGAATTAAAAGTGATAAACAGAATGGTGAAAATAATGAAGCTTTCCTAGCATGCGGCGCTCCTCTATTCATGCCTGTGATCACTTGATATCACCAGCAAACGACTGTTTACAGGATCATCCTCTTTTCTTTTTTGGGAAACGAGGTGCAAACCTCTCCTAGGTTCTTTTTCTTTATGTAAGCTCAATTTTCTTTTCAATTTTAGATGCCCAATTAGCCCACCCATTCACTCCCAACACTGGGGGGGGTGAACTCAAGCATATGTCTCTTCTGATGCATGAGAAGTCAACCTCCACCTTTTCAAACTGCCACTGATGCAGCCAACGTGCTTGGATGAAAGTGCAGGATCCCCAGCTCAGGTGTATCAGCTAACAGACACCTGAGCCAACAAAGCACAGTGGGAGTGATGGGGATGTTGTGCCATCTACCCACCTGGAGACAGAGCATGTCCTGTTTTGCTCTCTCAGGGCTTCGGTTGCTGACGTTGATGCAGCATGACCTGGAATGCGATCCTCAGGCCATAGTGTCAGCACTTTAGTCCACTGAGCCACTTGGAGAACAAGGCTGAATGGGTGTGTTAACATCCCGGCCGGATGTAAGAGAGGCGTCGAGTGAAGGAGAAGCGTGCACACGGGTGACTGAATTCCTCTATTACCACATCTTGTCATGCTTGATTTCAAATAATGACAGCAGGTTGCTTGGATATCACTGGGATGAATCTGATGTTTACAGGCTGGGAGGGGGTACAAAATCAAACCTGGATGACAGCCTCTCCACAGTCAAGCCATTTACATGACAGCCGGGTGATTGCACAGCGGAGGGAACTTTCACAGCATCATTACACAAAAGCTCCACCGACGACAGCCTTACGCCACTTTCACTGGACTTTAACAAAAGCCTTTCTCTAATGACAGAGTGTGAACCTAAAGTTAACCTTTTAACAGCCCACTGTCATATATGTTTATATTTATTACACATAAAGTGACATTTTTCAAGACTTTCTTTTGTGTTTTAATGTTGTTTAGCATATAAATTTTATCCAAATGAGATTTCTAATTTTCATTGTTATACTGATGTCATATAAGACTTTATCTTTTTTAATTAAATAATGAACTTTTATACAATTCTTTAGATGCACTAGTTCATGAAATAAATGCTGATGTGTTTTATAATTTGTAATATAACACATGCTTACAATTTACTGCAGAACACTAAAAATGTAGTGCTTTCTTGTCCCAGACATCATTCTTACAGGCTGCACAGCACTGAAGGGACATTATGTAGCAACTTACATTTTTGCCACAAGAGGTCGCCCCTCAGCAGAACCAAAACACAGTTCTACATTTGTTATTCAAACATCAATAAATGATTGTAAAGGTAGATCAATGCTTCACTGTTCAACACTTAAATGCATGATTTCTTTGTAGCAGAATTAATTAGCAGCTCAAAATAGGCAGAAATGAACTGAGTAGAAAGAAGGTTTCAACTTCATTCCTCCTTTTTGTGAGGGTCTTAGAAATTCATCTCTGAACGTAAGGAATGCATACTGGTCCTTTAAGTCAGTCCAGGCTATTTAAGAGTTTAACTTGAATAAAGTAAAAGATGGTGTGATATGGTTGGGCTGATATTCGCTGTAGATTTAAGATGATGTGTAGATACGAAACTTGCATTTCTATTCAACTAATTATTTATTAGAGTCAACTTAAATGTGAGTACCTTAACCCATAGCCTTAACCTCAACCTAAAACCTAAACTTAAACCCTGGTCCTACCTCTAATAATGGTCCTGACCTTCACACTGTTGATGTTTTATTAATAATGTGAATATCAGAAGATAAGTAGATTATCTATAGAGGGCTACAGTGGCCAATCCAAAAAAGTGAGAGCACAACTGCTACCAAATAAAGTACAAACAAATGTATTTGTGCAGATATAAGCTGTTTCTTCTTATAACTACATCATGTTAATGCAGAGAAATATTGACAAAGCTAAAGAGATGGTTGTTGACTTTGGTAGATCACAGAGGGTTCCCCCATGAAGATTGTCAGGAGCACCATATTCCTTGGTGTTCTGCTGTATGATAACCTCACCTGGTCCTTCAACACCAACTCCATAAGTAAGAAAATCCAACAGCATCTCTACTTTCTGAGAAGACTGAGGAAAGCTCACCTGCCACCTCCCATCCTCACCTACTTCTACAGAGAAAAAGTTCATCCTGGGCATCTGCATTACTGTCTGGTTTGGGAACTGCACTGCATCTGACCTCAAGACTCTCCAGCGTATAGTGAGGATGACAGAGAAGATCATTGGGGTATCTCTCCAATCTCACAGAGACATTTACAGCAAGTGCTGCATCCGGAAAGCTCTCAGCATTGTGGAGGATCCATCACATCCATCACATGATCACCCTGCTGCTTTCTGGTAGAAGATACGCAGCATTCGGAGCCTAACTGCTAGACTGTCCAACAGTTTCCTCCCTCAGGCTGTCAGACTCCTTAATGCACAAAGACTGATTCTCAAGGACTACATACCTCTGCACTTTTGCTCAGAACTGTATATGGTCCCTAGTAATTGCAATATTTGCACATCTGCACGCTGCACAATTACACAAGAACTGTAGCCTTGAACCCTGCTTCCCTCTAGTCAATCACTCAGTACCACGTACTGACCATCATGACATTTGTCCTGTCCTGTAATGTGTCTTAGTCTAGTCAGAGGGCTTGCACTATAGTATAGCTCCTGCACAACTGCATGCTTATTGTATGTTGTCAATGCCTTGTGTTCTGTATTGCACCTGGTTCTGGAGGAACTTTATTTTGTTTCATTATGTACTGTACTGTATACAGCTGAAATGACCAATGTTGATGTGTAAGGTTCCAGTGCCTATGCAGCCAGCATCTGCTTTGGTGACTAATGACATTTAATTGGTTACTAAATATCACTTTGGAGTGGAACAAGAGGACATGAGCTGAGGTGAGAGCTCACAGTGGATATGTAGGGTGGGCATGGACCTCTATTGCCTGCCTATGGCATTGAGACAGCTTTAAAAACTTCTTTTGGGAAGTAAAAGTAGTTCTTCATTGGCACTTTTATTTCTAAGAGTGTCGCTGACATTTCATTATGATGCCTGTAGTAGTGAACTGTGTGCTGCTACGGTTATTTAATAATATTCAACACAAGTACCCACTTGTATTAACCTTGAATTTGCTTGGAGACATTTTTGTGTTTAAAAAATGCTTAAAAAATGAAATATAGTTTGTTAATAATGCCAACTTCTGTAGATAATATGTAGGTTATCTCTAGGGGGCAATAAAAGCCTATTCAAACAAAGTGAGCCCAAGGTTTCTTTTTTTCAGATTCCCACTAGCAGCTTCTGAAGAGTTGAGAACATAAAACATGTTTATTTTTATTGTATCGTTCATTACACATTCATTGCATTAGTATATATAGTATATGATGTCTATTTTTTACATATCCAAGCTTACAAATAGATGTTGCAATGAACAGCATCACCGGTGTCAAGTTTAGCTCTTTTGCGGTGTGATCCTTCTGCTGCAATTGATTCTCACTTGAAATGTTCCATAATTGATAGATTTTCAAGTAACAAGTGTTTTATGCCAGAGAGCAAAATTATACTGGCCCACATCTGGCCCTCATCCCCCATTTCATTTGGGCCACTTGCCGCATGGATTGACGACACTTGGGCAGATGGCTCCTGGTTGCAAAATGTGGGCCACATATACACCAGATTAGGACCACATATCAGCCAAATGTAGGTAACACTGCCATATCTCTGTCAGAAGTGGACCACATCTGGTTTAGAACATGTGAGCCAAATAAGTGTTTTAATATGTGGGCCACTGATGGCTCATAGGTAGGTAGCACTGCCATATCTCTGCCAGAAGTGGACCACATCTGTTTTAGAACATGTGGGCCAAATAAGTGTTTTCCATATAAGGGCCACATTTGGCTCACATGCAGTTTGCCATGCTGACAGTGGGCCAGCAGCGCCATTTCTCAGCCAGAAGTGGCCCACATCCGTACGCTATCTGGGATGTGCCAAGAAACCTCCTTAAGAACCTGCTGATGAAGTTGCTAATTCACAGAACTAACTTGACTGCTGGTCTTTCTTAACGCTGTCAATTCCACATGTTACTTCTCACAAATTCTTCATACTGACTTTCTGAAAGATCAACAGCTCAGAGCTGATTTTTCTGATTGGCTCACCTTTCAGCAACTCCAGCATTGTGAGCAGGATAGAAGTTAAAGCAATGCTTTATTAGTGAAGACAGCTGAAAGTACCTCCCCTGCAGCATGTAATCCATATCTGAAAACTCCAACTTTACTTGCAGTCCACACGGACTCCGCTCTCCTTATGAAACTTTTATTATTTATTAAGTCCGTCCAGGCACATGAAACAATTCTCCACATCTCCATATTTGATGCTCGAGTTAATGTGGTCAAAAATTGCTTCTGTGAAAACAAGGTTACGGCGGAAGACGGCAAGGGTTCATTGTTAATTACGAGCAAGCACGAACCTTCACGTGAACCTTTAAATGAACACATAATTACCCACAGCTGAAATGTTCCTGCATTAAAAGTTTAAGAAGAGCTGAGATGGCTTTATTCAGCCCAACTGCAGGACTTTCACTGTAGAGAAGATATTACAAATGTGCATTTAGCCTATTTTCATTGACAAATGGTCAAATTTTCCTACTTTGTCACGCTTATGTAAGGCCCTGCTTGAATACGTCCTCTTTATATGTCCAATAATTCAGCTATTCATGCAGAGCCGTAAATTCGGTCTATTAAACCAGGTGTCAGGATGTCACTCCGGGCCTACTCGGGTTATCATATATGGTATTTATGCCACATAGATGGCACTCAGTAAAATGGGAAATAACCTCAAATGACTCTGAGCATCGAGTGCATTTTGATTCCCTCCAATAGGCAGTATACTGAGCAGCATTATCACACTCTAACACCTGCACATCTGAAATAAGAAACCCACTCCTCATTCCCTCCTTCATAAGTGACAGAGTGAGCAGAAGCATTCTCATGTGTGGCCATGCCTCTCTCGCCCAGGCTGGTGCCGGTGGTTATGCGCTGACCCCAGTGGCAGAGCTGCTTTAATGCTGGGTAATCTCAGAGTGTGCAGCTCGCCGGCTCTCAGGTGTGGCGGCGCTCCTTTAGCATAGCCGTAGCTCTGTCAACAAGGAGAGGATCCATTCAGCCCTGCTGCTCAGGGTGCCTGCCTATTTAAAGCTTATTCTGAGAGGCAGTTCAATGCCACCGAGTCGTTCCCTAAGCTTTATTCCTCAGGCAAACGGCAGGCCTTTCTTTTTTTAACGTACCCATCTTTAGAGGGCTCCTGCTATATTTTATTTTCTTAACTTTCCAACTGTGAAGCGATCAATCACCATGACCTCTTGCATGTTCATGTGAAGTGTATGGCTTGAAAAAATAATGGGCTATGGTATTTCCTTCGTCTTGCATCATCTTAAATAAGTTTGGAGAATTTCCATTTGAAAACATGTTTTTTTTGCCAGAAAAGGGACATTTGGAGCTACGGAGAGTTTCTCTCAAGTGGAAAATGAATGCGATGAGTAAAACACACAGAGCGTAACATCTCGGGGCGTCCTTCGATCGGCTCTGGCTTAGAAAAGTCGTGTCAGAGCTTCCCGAAGAAGGCAATACTTAGAAGAAGGACGAATACATTTTTATTAGGCTTCGCACGTGGTCGGACATGATTTGATGAAGTGTGGCTTTAAAGCTTCCAATTTTTGACTTTGACTGTGTCTGATGCTTTAATAAAAGCTTTTTTATTTGGTAACACTTTGTTCCTAATGCTCCACAGCATCTACATTAACCTGTTAATAACAACTACATACATTATAAACTTATGCAAACATTTATAAAGCTTTATACCGAGCTGCTTTTGTCAATTCTGAGGTCAAGTTGCCGTTTTATGTTGTGACATAGACTTGTAGACATTAGCTTAGACTCATTAGATCCAAAGAATGGACTTGTGTTCTACAGATGATTATTCTTGAGAAGTTACATTGAAGAACCCAACTCATAAGATGACGAGCACAGAGAACACACAAGTTTTGAGAGGTACTTGCTGTTGCTTAATATCTCTGAGTCCCAAGTGATTTCACTATTGATACAGCATTTAAGAAAAAATACTGCAAGCTATTAAACCTCCTTTTACAATCATCTTCACTGTTATCCAAAGCTACCAACTTTGGCTCATTACCAAAGTCCTTACAGGCAAGTTTGTTCACTCAGTAGCCATCTTGGTAACACTGTCAGGGAGGTAATTACACAAGGAGTGAAGAAAATGCTCAAAAACGAATGCCAAAATACCAATTTAAAAACAAACGTGAAGTCTCTGACAAAAACCTCATCAATAGCTTTTAGCATTTAGCTCAGTAATAAATAAATGAAGGTATAAAGTGAGGAGCTTTACCACTCACAGTAACCAGCAAGCTGATTGGCTCTTTTCTTGAAAGGAGGGACTTTCTCTGCAAACACATGCCATGTTGAGTGTTACAAGCTTTCCCATTCATATTCCAGAGTCTCTCCTCCTTTATACTGTCTCCATTATTACCACAGGAGGTTATTGCTGTCTATACAATAGGAGCCTCATTCTGAGGGTGTTGTTTATGTTAAATGAGCTCAGACACTTACTTGATTTCTTCTAACATTTTTTCCCAAAAAGCTATTTTACTTACAATAAAGCACTAAGAGCTTACAGTTATGTGTCAGGTCCATTGCCAAAGCAAGTCAAGAACAAATGCATCCTCTGTAAGAAAACAGAAGTAAGAACAACGGTGTCTTGACACTTGAGTTCTTGGATTTTGCTAACATATCTAGAGCCATGGAAGCTGACTTCAAGGATGAACACAAGAACTTAAGAGCACACAAGAACACATGTTGAGAAACAGCCTATTATTAGAACAGCTGTAGAGAACGAAAGCAGGTTTGGGGTCCTTAGTACATGGTTTATAGCTTAACTTAAGCCTAAAATCAATCCTGCCCATTGGGATAAGAGCAGCAGAACATTGGACAATTCTTGTTAATTTGTTAGACTTATCTTGCTTTCTGCAGCCCAAATTCTATCTATAGGGCCCAACCTTTCAGACTAGCTCAAAGGTTGGTCTTATAAACCTCTTTCTCAGAGGAGTGATTGAATAACAGTGCAGGTTAAGGGGCGGTCAAGGCCTAAAGGTTAGAGAAGTGGGCTTGAGACCCAAAGGTTGCTGGAACCAGCTAGAAAAATCCACAGCTGAAGTGTCCAAGAGCAAGGCATCAAACAACCAACTGCTCACTGCAGAAGGTGTCTGTCCACTGTCCTTTTGTATGCATGTGCTGTGCTCACTAATATGTGTATTCACTGAACAAAAAATTACCTTCTCTTGTGAAATACACCTCAAATTTTAAAGTTAGTCAGAGAGCTTAAGCCCAACATTGAAAACTGTCAAACAGGAATGTCCTGCTGCTCTTTTCCCAATGGATGGTTTGACTTGGGGCTTAAGGTACCTTGCTAAACTGAAAAATCCAGAACCTACAAGCTAATGTCTTATCACTGAAGGGTGTGCCGTACTTCTGTGTAATGTCATTTGGTTTTATCAGACGATTAAGCTAATTTGAGAGAGATATTTCTCTGTGCTTAGTGTCTTTCATTTAATGGATTCATGCAACTGTAACTTGCACTCCATGCTTGGCTGGCTAAAATAAAGAGCTTTAAACTGACCCCCTGCCTCTGTGTCCACTCTCTTATTGGATTTCACTGTGGATGAGGAATCCCAGCACATTACACTACTCAGTTCCTTACAAAAGTGGGTTCTGCACAGATCTGGAATCGAACTGGTCATCCTCATCTAAAGCAACAGTGACCACAGAGTCAGTCACAGATAATCCATAAAAACACAGCAGGCGCAGAACTACTCTGTAATAGTGCTTTAAAGTGTATAATTTAATATTTCTTTTTGTAGAGTTATACAGAATATAATTAAAATATGATTATAGCAAATATAAAGCCACGTCCTTGTATCTACACTCATTGTCCATTTTAGCATTCAGGTGCACTTTGTACAGAATGTAGTCCATCTGTTTCTCTGGATACATTATTAGACTTCCTTTGACTCTGTTCTTCAACACACGTCTGATCCACTCAACACACTAACACACCACCACCACATCAGTGTCACTGCAGTGCTGTGAATGATCCACCTGCTCTGTGGGGGTCCTGACCATTGAAGAACAGGGTGAACAAAGTATACAGAGTCTGTAATTGTAGAACTACAATGTGCAACTGTACGGTCAGTGGAGCTAAAATGGACAAAGAGTGTAGACACAAGGAGGTGGTTTTAATGATGTGGCTGTCCTGAAAACCCTAAAATCTGATTTTTATACTCTCAATAAGTCATAACATTCTTGACTAGTCTCTGAGACAGTTATATAAGACGCCATCTGAGAGATTTTAGTGACACAAACAACTAGACTTTTTAGGTGACTATTGACTTGTACTGCTTGTTAGCCTCCAGTTCTAAAGTACAGTAGAAAAAATCTGGACTCCAAACATGTCTTGGCTGATCAAATACATCAAGTGTAGGGAACATGAATATGTCTTCTACCATAAAATGCTTTCTAGCACTCATAACTTTCCATCTTCTTGAGATGAAGTGGTGCGTGTATCTCAGTTAGATGATCTGTAAACAGCGAAGGACATTTACACTATTGGAGTGAGGTGTGGGAAAGGGCTGTACTCATGCACACATTCTGCTCGCAGTAATTATCGAGTCTGCTGGAGGGTTGTGCTCTCACGCTGCTCACTTTCTTCCTTTTCAAGTTGTTAGCAAGAGGTGTTGTTGCGGGAGCGGCTGAAATGCGAGGCAGCTCGGGCGTCCCAGAGCAAAACTCGCATCTTCAGGCTGTTGAAGCAGAAGGCCTACACACTCTCAGATGTGTACGATCAAATTAGCATCACCTCCTCTGCCTTGTCGAGAGATATTAGTGCTGTCTTGTTGAAAGGGGCACTCGCACATGTTGCCTGGTTTGAAGAGGTAAAGGTAGCGAGTGGACATGCTGATGCATGCATAAGAGACATCTTCTCAACTTTTACCTCCTATAGCGTCAAGCGCTCTGTCATAAAGTATTCACACCAGAGGTTCTGAATTCAGCCTATTCGAGCTCCACACACACACCTAGTCCAAGTAAACAGGCTCTGTAACGTTCTGATTACACAGCTCAGGCATGCTGAGTAGGTAGGCAGGTGTTCCGGAGAACTGGACCCCATGTTCCAGCTAAATGCTGAATGTAATCACGCATACACGAGGAAACTTTGCTTGAACAATAATTATAATTACATATAATTACAATTACTGCTATATATATATAAGCCAATTTGTCTGAAGTTTGCTTCTCTGGTTCTGCATTGGAGCTGTGAGGCTGTCACAAGTGAGCCCATGCAACAAAATACACATATGTGACATTTTTATAAAACATCACGTTTGATGTCAATATAGCCATGTGAAAAACAAAGCACATCCACTTGTAAATTATATGGTTTTATGTTCCAGAACATCAGGTCTTAAAATGAGGTAAATACATCCTCAAATGAAGAGCGACACACACCGGATTGAATGAATAGAAGCTCAGTCTTGCTAGGGTTAAGCTTCAGGTGGTTGGTTGTCATCCATGTAGAGATGTCAGTCAAACATGTTGAAATGTGGCTGTATCCCTGAGCCTCAGAAGGAGGGAAGGAAAGCATCAGTTGAGTATCAGCATAACAGTGGTATGAGAATCCATGAGAAAAAAAAATCACTATGAGAATCAGTGTAAAGTGAGAAAAGAAGAGGACCCAGCACTTAGCCTTGTGGGGCACCATTGGGGAGCCCACATGGAGCGGACCCACTCCATGTTACCTGGTAGGACCGTCCCTCTAGATATGATCTGAACCACTTCTATGCAGAGTCAGTGATCCCGAGGTTAGAGAGCATGGACAGGAGGTTCTCATGGTTGACCTTGTCAAAGGCTGCACCTTTAGCTGCAATAACTTGAAATAACTGTTTTCTGTATGACTTCATCAGTTTCTCACATCATTCTAGAGAAATTTTGGGCCACTCTTCTTTACAATGTTGCTTCAGTTTATTCAGGTTTGTAGGCTTTCTTTTGACTGAATTAGATTTTTTTTTCAGTGATTCTGTTATACATTTGCTGGTGTGATTGTGATCATTGTCCTGTTATCTGACTCAATGTCAGCCAAGCACTGGAGTCAAAGTTTCATCGTTCTTGGGCACTGCTCTGACCAGATGTTGTACCTTGCATGTTTATGTGAATATAAAATGTCAAACAATATCTACATGCTACTTTCACAGTATATAATTAAGATACAAACCAAATAAATATAGAAATGTAATGGCAATTCATAACAAATGGTGTATTTTATGCAAAACAGTTAATTTTAGAATTACGATTGTCAAGGTCATTAATTTTGTAGATACCTCATTACAGATATAAAAAAGTATATTTCAACTGTTTTATTAGTTATATTGTGTAGCTTTAAACAAATTATGTCTGGAAAAAACTGAAAGTTGCTTTCCTGACTCAGGAGGGAAAAATGTATATTACTTCAACTATCAGAGCAGTCGGGTCAGTACTGGGGGAAGTTTTTTTTGGATCATATCATACTACATATGTATTAATGTCACACACAAGCTCAGAAGAGGATTTGACTTGAATGCCAATATAACATTACATTGAAAAGGACACAGCAACACAATAAATAATTAACTTACAGAATCCAAAAATATACTTCATTCAGTGAGTTTAGATGAAGTTCTCTGTTTGTACTTATAACGGTTGACTATAAAATTACTTCTATGTGGATAACCAACTTGAAAGCAGCAAACAAAGAGACCAGACTGAACCACAACACTGATAGTAATGCTGAGGCATGTTTGAGGCAAACATCACAGCAAATTGATTAACACCTCAAATCCAGTTGCGCAACATTTGAACAAAGCATACTGTTCAACCTGGAAACTGTAGCAAAACATTACACCTTGTCTTGAGAACATGAACATTGTTGTTCCTTCAACAATTTTTTTGTGACATTTTGCCTGGGTGGGATCAGCACCACATATATCATATATGAGATTTCATAACTGTATGCAGTTTGAGGCGAGTGTGTGATGAATTATGCGGTTTGGACAAGGCTAATTAGTGAGCACTCTCATTGGTAACTACATTAGCCCTATAGCTCCAGTGCTGATGAAGAAAATCTAGCACACAAATATGTGTAAATTCAATTTTTTTGGGTCAGTTCTTCAACTTGTAGCCAGAAAACCTGCACATACAGTACTGCTGCAGACGTGTGCAGTAAAGCTGGAGAGACTTGCTGTGCGTTTTAGCAGAGAAGCTCTTGTGTGGCTGTTCTGAGGCAGACAGGTCCTATTTGACTGCCTCTCCTCTAAGCACTGCACCGCACTGACAGGCTCCCAGTTTTACTGAACAGTGCATTTGTAATAACAAAGCCTGATTTCCATCCCGACAGTCGATGGCATGAGATGTGCTAGACTTGATGTCTCACTGCCTTCACCGCAGCTTTTATTGCCTGTAGATATGTGTGTGAAAAAGGCAAAACTTCTCTGCTTATATTTTCATTCTGTTGGAAATGCAGAAAAGGTCTGACAGCTTCAAGCTGATCTGTTGCACCTTTTTTTTTTTACAGTATTACTCTCATCAATATGTTATTAGACAAACATATTCTGCACAGAGACTGATCAAAAGTCACCATAAATGCCCCCCCCATCATATGAGATTACGTGCAGTAATACTGACTTGAAAGGATGGTATTCCTGTCACACAGTCAAACATACGTGAGTTAGAGTGGCACGAATTTAATACAACTTGTCTTTTCCCTGAGAAAATATGATAGAGACTTTGGGAGGAGTATGTCTATCATTCCTGATATTTATTCATAGTTAGGGAGGTGGAGGCTTTCTAAAGAGATCGGGAAATTGGATTTCTTTTTTTTTTGGCCCTCACTTGCATTAAATATGAATCAAGGAAGCATGTAATGGGCCAGGTACTGAAGTGGATGGTGTTAAAGCTGATTGATGATTGACCATCCGCCGTTCCAGGTGACCAGATCACATTTATTTGATAAAATCTCAAGTCAAAGCGTCTGCCTTCTGTGGAGGCAAGGCTCTGTTCCTTTCTCTGACGCATTATTTAAGCCAATTTTGGACTGAATACAGAGCTTCTAGGGCCAGTTAGCCTTTTATGGAGATTTTGTGCTTTTGAGTAAACATCTGGGTTCAGTCTTGTATGCTAATTTGACAAATAGCGCTATTGGGGATGACAGCAAAATAATGGCAAAATGATAACACACTTTGGGTACAACAGGAGGTTACAAATGTGAGCGAGTAGGAGTTGAAGAGAGGCCAGAGCAGGGCAGTGGTGAAATCTGCAGTGCGGTAAGGGGAACAGCAGGGACGAGTAGGCATGGAGCATGGATTAGCTCATGGAAGGCAGACAGCGAGAGATCAAATGAGACATCTGAAGGACCGAGGCCAACAATCTCTGATTTCTGCCTCTGAGCATGTGTGATGATCTGCCAAATCAAAGCAAACCTTCTCATCTGCCGGCTTAGATAGCTTCCAGACTGTGTCCTCATTTGGAAGTCGGAAAGCTTCAGAAAGGCCCGCGGAGGCCGTCGTGCAAAGAGAAGACTTCATGGAAAGTCCTCGGCTGTGGCTTGACACAACTTGCCTGTTTCCTACGTTGGGCTCGGCCCAAAAGCTGGCAAGCTGACCACAACAGGCTGGCCTGGACCTGGGGAGAAAAACCAAAGCAATCCAGCAATAAAGACCTCAGGATTAGATTCCTATTCAGATTAAAATCACAGTCAAATTACTGCCTCTGTGCTAAGCCGGCTTAGTGTATCCAGGCCATTACAAAGTCTTCATGTGCTCACCTACTACATTTTCAATTGTCTTGCCAACTAATTCAGGAGTAATGCCACATGTAACGGTGGATAAACACCTTGTGCTTAAACACAGAATTATAGGCTTGAGAAATAATTCTACTGTTGTGGTAGCAAAGCCTTGTGTATTTGAAACTGTAACTTAATAGAAAAAAAACATGGAGGGATTTATCAGTGTCAGTATTTTCTATGATGATACCAGAACACATAGTTACAAAAACAGATCTGTATTATGGAGAAATGTAACATTTCATGGCAAATAGTCTATTTCACAGGCTCATTTCATTGTTTGTAATGTCATTTTTTTGCCAATTTTCTCCTCTTCCCAATGTTGTAGTAGCCAATTAACCCATCCCATCCACTAGGGGGCTCTCCACATCACTTTCCACTGATCCAGACTCTAGGAGGGTGAAAACATGCACACGCCTCCTCCGTTGTGTGAGATACAGCCACCGCCTCTTCTCAAAATTACTTGATACACAGTCACTGGAGAGCCAATGCGCTCAGAGGAAAGCGCAGGGCCCCCAGCTCCAAATGAACCAATCATAGTGAGAGGGAGAGCAAGAGCGCCATCCACCCACCCAGAGAGAGCACTGCCAATTTTTGCTCTCTTGGGCCCCGGCTGTTGATTTGAAACAGCATGACTGGGATTCAAACCCGGGATCCTCTGGTGTCTTAGTCTGCTGAGCCACTCGGGGCCCTCTGTGATGCCATTTTTACTGCCATAAATTTGGTAAGGCCCTAATTGAAACTTTCACTTTCACGTATTCAATCCAGTTCTTTACTCTTCATATTACTGTTTGAGTTAAGCAGACCTGATATAACATTTACTTCATGAATATGTCCTCGTTTAATGTTTGGATAGGCATAAGGATGTCCTTCACGATTATAAATAATATCTGGAAAAAAAAAAATCTATGCTGTGCATAGGTCACCGAGTCAGTTAAGGCTGCTCTCGTTGACATTTAGTTGCACTGATAAATATCATGACATTTTACAAGATGGCCTTCCTTTAAAAAAAGACCACCAATGAGGGAGTGTATCAATTTAGCCATCATCACATGCTCAGCATGAAGCCGACTCAAATGTGTTTATACTGCTCAGAGCATCCTGTTATTTAACCATTCGGCAGTGTGTTCCCACCAATTACGGACAAATCAGCCAACATGTGATGACTTGAAAGGGAGACTTTACCTCTACCTTTGTTTCTTTGATCAGGGAATGGCATTAAGCTTTTATCCAGTTTGGATTCGCAAACAAGCTGCTAACCACGTTCGCATATAAAGGCTTTGTAAGCATCTTTGTTCTGTCACTTTTTTAAAAAAGGTTTCCTTAAAGGCTTATGTCTTATTCATTAGGAAGGTTATTAGAAAGCAGCAGCTTCTTTTTTAAACAGCCCTGCACCTGCCACAGGGAAATCACAGCTTACAATGAGTCGTACTGTCTTTGTTACTGTGTATGTACAGACCAGGATACCCGATTACCACTTAATTCATGATAAAGGATGTGTTAACTTGTTATCTTACTCTTTATGTATACTGATGTAACTGATCAATGTACTATTCAGTCACACCAAACAAAGTGTGTACACATCCATCTGGTTTAGGGCACATTTATAGTGTCAGATATTATGTTCAGTAAAGCATTACAGTTAAATATTGGCAAGCAATATCATCAAGTCTTATTTAATGATACACATGCAGTCAAGTTTAGATGGGTTTAAGTCTGGTTTTACATGGTGAAACCTTCATGCAGCTAGTTGCATGCTATGAGTGACAGTTAAAGTTGCTTTACATTATGCAATTCAAGTGCAATTTAGTTTCACATATGTTTGAAGCAACCAAAACTACTTGAAAGTCACAACACGTAAAGCCAGCCTTAGGCTGTTTCATTTGCAATATGCCTTGTAGGGTTTCATTTTGTTGATGGACTTCATTAGTTACAAATGTTCTACAGTTTGGGTCCCAAAAAATCTAGTTGCCAATGTAACACAATCAATGGAATGTTTAGCATGTATATACATGTTATACAGTCATACATCAAACATTAAATACTGATAAATATTTAAAAAGTACAAAAAGGTAAACAGTCCAGTTCATCTGATGTTGTCTCTGGTTCAGGAGTGTTGATATTAGGAATGTGGCAGTTGTAGCTCTGAGAGATACACAGTATTTATGCTTGAAGAGTCATTGAATAGGCACTCAAACTCTGTAACCCTCCACATGCTCTGTGTTTGTTTATGTTTCCCATGTGCCATCCTGTTGCCATGTGCTTTTCTTTACACCTTCCACATGTCTTGTTCACATCATGCCTCCACCCCCAGTCATGTCATGTCTTGTTTATTGTACATCCCTGCCATTTATTGCACATCCCAGTCATGGCCTAGTGGTAAGGATCTGGTCTTGTGACCAGAAGGTTGCCGGTTTGATCCCCAGACAGGACATGACTGAAGTGCCCTTGAGCAAGGCACCTAACGCCCTATCTGTTCCCCAGGCACTGGTGGATAAGGGCTGCTTTGGGCACAAATTCTCACAGCCTAGTGTGTTCACTAGTGTGTGTGTGTGTGTGTGTGTGTGTGTGTGTGTGTGTGTGTGTGTGTGCGTGTGTGTTTGTGTAACACTTGGGAGGGGATGATGAGGAGACAAGCCGGGTTTAATAAACAGACACAGGCACAAACATACACTTACATTCAAGTATTACATTTAATGAGCGACACAGACTGACATGAACACAGGGAATTTAAAGGGAGGCAATCAAGGCACACATGAGGGAGCAGACGTGGATAACAAGGTGACATCACGAGGGGGTATGAAAGTGAGACGTGACAGCAGAGCAGGAAAGCAGCGGTTTGGAGCAGCCGCTGCAGGGGGCGTGACAGTTTCACTGCACGAATGGGTTAAATACGGAGTTCAAATTCTGTTGTGTGAAAAATCACATTACTTAACCATCTGTCTTAATTACATTGCTCTTTAGCTCCCTCGTGTCTCAGAGTTATTGTCTGTCATTATCTGTCAAGTTTGGTTTCAAAACCAACGTTGCATCTGCCTTCTCCACACTTTTTTGACCAACTCAAATATTCAAATAATTTAAGATTCTGGATTAATGAATTTCACAAGGTATAAACCACACTGATCATTAAAACAAAAGACTTTATATGACTTTCAATTAAATTATAAACAAAAATGAACTCAGTATTCACTTAGCTATTACTGTACATATGGTAACAGATGAAAACCTTCTACTTCTGTAAAAGGTAAAATGTGGACATTTCAGGATGAATGGTGTAATAGAAATGACTCTATGTTACTCCCAATAGAGTCTAAGCTAAGGATCTTACAATATTTTAGATTTGTTGTAATTAAATAAAAAAATAATAATTACTAATACTGTTAAATTGATTCTGGTGAGATGTTCACTGCAGCAGACAGAACAAAGCATAATAACTTTGATGATCTTTGGTGTAATTATACATACAATTAATTTAGTAGTTCTTTGAGAATAGCAAGTGTTATGGGTTGATTTAGAGCTGCTTGACAAGTTTGGTTTTTGTTCAAAGAGAATATGCCATTTTTTTCTCAGACATTTTTTTTTTTATGGTGACAAAATATATCAATTAGCAGTTTAAAGAGAAATGTTCTTTTTCCTCCTCCTAGCATGAGACATGAGACATTCTGACATTTCTGAGTGAGGGTAATGGACATAACAAAAGAATTAGCAAAAAAGTCACTTTTTGTACATTTTGACTTGCAATCCTAAGCTTCTTTATCACTTACATATGTAATGAGGAAGCATTCTTTGAAGTAATGCCATAGAAGAACCACCTTTGATTGCTCTCGATTAATAATAAGCCTAACAAGGAAATCCCTTATAGGTGAAGGGCTGCTTTTGGTTTGATTTTGGGGGGCTGACTATTTAGTTTCCAGTAATGTTGGCAATCTTCACATAATTTCAGTTCAGATATCAGAGCTTTGAGTTAGAGGTGAAGACTACTTCGGTCAATGTTTAAACTGCTTTTTTGCTCTTCAAGATACTATCAAAAGTCTTCAAAAACTCAGAAACTCAACCTGCTTTCACATCCATAAAGAACTACAGAAAAGGCTGCATGCTAGGTCCGTTTACTGTTAGTTTGTGGAGAGCAATTATTGCCAAATATATGAAGATGTTCTGCTGAGTGCTCATTTGTTTCATTTGCTGGAAATTTCTAGTTAATTACTTGTTGTTGGACAGGTAATTGTAGCTGTCACAGAAATCTGATTTGATAGAATGTTTAGATAATAATCTACAAGAATCTATAAAAAATAGATGGTGGTGCACATTCATACATAATGCACCATGCTCATAATGTTTCTCGATAGTACTACCCCTCACCATGTTTCACTACAGAACTACCCTCACCATATTTCAATACAGAACTACCCTCACCATGTTTCACTACAGAACTACAATCACCATGTTTCACTACAGAACTACTTTCACCATGTTTCACTACAGAACTACCCTCACCATGTTTCACTACAGAACTACCCTCACCATGTTTGACTACAGAACTACCATCACCATGTTTGACTACAGAACTACCATCACCATGTTTGACTACAGAACTACCATCACCATGTTTCACTACAGAACTACCCTCACCATGTTTTACTACAGAAGTACCCTCACCATGTTTCACTACAGAACTACTTTCACTATGTTTCACTACAGAACTACCATCACCATGTTTCACTACAGAACTACCATCACCATGTTTCACTACAGAACTACTTTCACCATGTTTCACTACAGAACTACCATCACCATGTTTCACTACAGAACTACCATCACCATGTTTCACTACAGAACTACCATCACCATGTTTCACTACAGAACTACCCTCACCATGTTTCACTACAGAACTACCCTCACCATGTTTCACTACAGAACTTTCCTCACCATGTTTCACTACAGAACTTTCCTCACCATATTTCACTACAGAACTTTCCTCACCATGTTTCACTACAGAACTTTCCTCACCATGTTTCACTACAGAACTTTCCTCACCATGTTTCACTACAGAAGTACCATCACCATGTTTCACTACAGAACTACCATCACCATGTTTCACTACAGAACTACCATCACCATGTTTCACTACAGAACTACCATCACCATGTTTCACTACAGAACTACCATCACAATGTTTCAGTACAGAACTACGTTCACCATGTTTCACTACTGAACTACCCTCACCATGTTTCACTACAGAACTACCATCACCATGTTTCACTACAGAACTACCATCACCATGTTTCACTACAGAACTACCCTCAACATGTTTCACTACAGAACTACCTTGACTATGTTTCTCTATAGCATTACTTTCAATGTGTTTCTGCATAGCACTACCTTCACCATGTTTCACAGATTCAGTGATATATTTTCATTTGAATCATTGATTGTTCCTTTTTCGATTCATGAATGTTTAATATTCTTGTATATTATCATTTTCACTTAATGATCCAGAACAAATTTTTTTTAATTAATCCAGAAAATGTATTTTTTTATTACTGTTTAGCCAAACCATCCTTAAACAATGCAACATAAATTCCTGAACACACATGGTGTATAGACACAACCATAGCTTAATACATCCATAAAAATGGTAGACCTAGAGTATATGATGCCTACACTACTGTCAATGTCATTTTCTAGGCAATGGGATTATGTTTTTGTTCATTTAATATGCTTTATCATCTACTTTACTTCTGATCATGAAGCGACTTTTTTAAACTGCCGACATGTTCACTGCAGCAGACAGAATGAAACATAATAACTTTGATGGTCTGTGGTGTAATTAAAGATGCAATTAATTTAGTACTTCTTTGAGAATAGCAAGTGTTATGTGTTGATTTGGAGCTGCTTGACAAGTTTTGTTTTTGTTCAAAGAGAATATGCAATTTTTTTCTCAGACATTTTATGGTTTTACACAAAATATATCAATTAGCAGTTTAAAGAGAAGTGTTCTTTTTGCTCCTCCTAGCATGAGACAGCCAGACATTATCAAGTGAGGGCAACGGACGTAACAAAAGAATTAGCAATTAAGACACTTTTTGTACATTTTGACTCTGCGACATGCAATTCCAAGCTTTTTATCACTCAAATATGTAGTGTGCAAGCGTTCTTTGAAGTAATGCCATAGAAGAACCACTTTTGGTTTCTTTCAGTAAATAATAAGGGGGCATTCCAGGCAGAAAAGGAAACCCCTTCTAATGTTATATTTTGAAGGTGATGGGAGAGTTCATAACCTGCTTTAGGGTAGATTTTGAAAGGTTTGGCTATTTAAAATGTGTTTTCTAGCTGCCTACCAGTAATGTTAGCTATCTTCATGCTTAAAGCTGCTAGGTTATGTTTTTCTACCTAAATGTTGGGTTGAGATTTTTAGGAGATGTTTGGGTTTTGCCACAGCGCTGGGTAGTTTATCTGCTGGGTTAGTGTCATTAGTTATTACATAGTATGGCTTATTATTCTGTAGCTACAGAGACTTCAGTGCAATGTGACTGAGTTATTTTTCAGTTACAGTAGTGAGGAATTCAATACTGGAGCCACTGCTGGTTACCATGAGCTTAAGAGTTTAACTGCTGGGTTAATAAAATTATCCAGCCCATTTCATAGCTTGTTGAAATTTTCAGCCAAGGAGGTTAGGTGCCTTGCTCAAGGACACTTCAGTTATGACCTGCCTGGGGATCAAACCAGACCAGATACTTAACCACCAGGACACAGCTGCCCCCAGTGTAGTGGTGGCCAATTGAACCACCCAATCCGTGACTCTAGCAGGGTTATGGTTAGGTTTAGACTGGCACTAAGCTTCCTTCAATGTGAGGTCAGGCTCCGCCTCTTTTCCAACTGCTGCTGATATTACATTGCTGGGCAGCCAGTGTACTTGGAGAAAAGCACAGGATACCCAGCTCTGATACATCAGCTAACAAACACCTGAGCCAGTGGACATTACATCATAGTGATGGGGAGAGAGCACCATCTACCCACCCAGAAAGTGCATAGCCAATTCTGCTCTCTCGAGCCCCGGCTGTCGAGCAGCATAACCTTTTAAGCACAATCCAAGACAACTTTTAAGCACGTTCCAACTTAAACTACAAATTTGTATTTGTAATTTCCCTCTGGGATTAATAAAGTATTTCTGATTCTGAAATGGCTAATGCTAAGTTACTTAGCTAGCTAACCTGTTAGCTAAATGCACCACTATTAATTTTTTCTTTTCACACATGATAACCTGAAATGTTTATCAACATGCTTGTAATATGACTACATCATATTCATTTATTTGTTACTTTTGTGTATTTACAGGCAGGGGCATCATAGTGGGGTGAAAAGTGGGACTGAGTTATGAGGGCCCCAAGTGGGGAGAGATGAGGATTGCTTGTGCATCAGGCCCAGAATTTGATGCTACACCCCTGGAAGCAGCAAACATACCAAAATATCTGAGGTGAGCTGATAATAAGCTAGATAGAAAAACTATTTGATAATACAGATAATATTATAGCATTAACACCATTGTCCCCTTAAAGCTCAACATTAATTGTTGGAATCTCGGTCTGAACAATTCTCTGTGGTCGGGCCAATACCAGGTGCTAAGAATGGGCAGCATCACCTCCTCAACACTGACCCTTAACACCAGAGACTCTAAGAGCTGTGTGCCCTTTCTTTTACTCCCTGTACACCCATGACTGCACAAACACAACTCCAACATCATTATAAAATGTGCAGAGGACACGATTGCTGGCCTGATCTCCAACAACAATGAGGAGGCCTACAGAGATGAGGTCACATTCCTGACACACTGGTGCCAGGAGAATAACTTCTCTTTCAGTGTTGACAAGACCAAGGAGCTGATAGTGGACTTTATGAAGTGAGAGAAAGTGCACTATCCCATCACCATAAATGGAGACACTGTAGAGAAGGTTAGAAATAAATCCAATATATAAAGTAATCAATTTCAAACTACATATAAATACTCAGTAGTTTCAAAGTAGAACTTAAAATTAGTATATAACATTAGAACATACAGCACATAATTTACTCAACAAAATTAAGGCAACAAATTAGAAGCAATATAACTAATTATATAAACATGCTTATTAAGTTAAATTCAATTAAACGGTTTACACATTGTATGAAATTACTGAAGTTCCTGAGACTTGAGCTAAAGTCTCCATATGCTTTTCCATCCAATCTTACTGATATCTAAGAGACATTATTGAGATGTTAAGGAGATTTTCCTCTGGGCACTTTTAGTTTCATATCAATACTCCACTTTTCCACTTTATAAATGAGATGTGAGTGTGAATAATCTTTTTAAATATTAAAGAACTTCTACATGATGTAAAGGCTTTATACCAAGTCTTTTCCTAAAACATCCATCTAAACCAAGAACCATTTCGGAAGCTTTCTAGCATGATCAGGTCCAGTATCATCAGTTATTTAGGTCCAGTGTCATCAGTAGCATAACTCAACTCCAGCTTTGGGAAATAAAGGATTGTACAGTGCAGGTATCTGCTCATAAAACAAACACAAGATCATTTTATTACTTCATGAAAAGTCAATAAAGTGTTTTTATCTCCATCCACCATGAATGAAAAATTAATGTGACTTCTGCCTAAACACACATGATGTGCACCTGTGCTGAAGGTGAAGAATGATGGTTCAGACTCTTTTGTCTGGGGTTGCTCATCATCGGGGCAATAACAGAGGTTTCATCTCATGTGTTTGAATTTGTTCTTCTAAGGCTGTTGTCATAGAGCTGAGGAAACAAACAAATCAGGCTGCACAATCAAAGTGGAATTAAATACAAGGTTAGTCCACGGCAGAACAAACGGCAGTCTTAACAAGATCATTATCACCAATGGGCAGATGTCACGCTGTGACATTTTGCATTTACACGGTGCCAACACAAACAGCTTTCACTGTGCAACAAAGAATTGTATTAAAATGATCATCTGCAGTACAATCACACTATGACTGTTAATGCTCACATCCCCAAGATCTGCTCCATTTTAATCAAGACAGGTTATAATTTCCCAGGACTATTGTATTTGTTTAGTGATCATTTAAAAAAAGTTGAGACAAGAACAGTTTCTTATTTCTTCTCTGCACTCACGTACAGGTCTCATGCTAACCCATTCGTTAGGCCAGTTCAGTAAGGTGTAGTGTACCTGACGGTCTTCTCTGCCTAAACATCTTTGTGTGTCCTGACTGGACATCACATAAAAATAAACGATAACATCAGAACCAAGAGCAACATTTTATTGCTCAACTGTTGTTCTTTGATGGCTCAAGAGACAATGCTGCTAAAATTTCATTTGTCTTTGAAAATACTGTATTTACTGTCTCAGCTGTCCTGTAAATTGTCTGTACTGTCCTGTAAAATAATGTGCTTATTGTCCCTGTTGTCCTATAAACTGAAATTAGTGTGCTATAAATACTTATTGCCCTAGTTATCATGTAAATTTTGTTTCCTATAAAATACACTATTTGTCAGTGTTGTCCTGTAAATTGTGCTTCCTGTCCTATAAAATATAGTATGTATTGGCCTAGTTCTCCTGTAAATTGTCCTTGCTGTGCTGTAAAGTACACTATTTATTACCTGTTGTCCTGTAAATTGTCTTTGCTGTGCTGTACAGTATTTATTGCATGTTGTCCTGTAAATTGTCTTTACTGTCCTGTAAAGTACAGAATTTATTGCCTGTTGTCCTGTAAATTGTCCTTGCTGTGCTGTACAGTATTTAATGCCCGTTGTCCTGTAAATTGCCTTTACTGTCCTGTACAGTATTTAATGCCTGTTGTCCTGTAAATTGTCTTTACTGTCCTGTACAGTATTTAATGCCTGTTGTCCTGTAAATTGTCTTTGCTGTGCTGTACAGTATTTATTGCCTGTTGTCCTGTAAATTGCCTTTACTGTCCTGTAAAGTACAGAATTTATTGCCTGTTGTCCTGTAAATTGTCCTTGCTGTGCTGTACAGTATTTAATGCCTGTTGCCCTGTAAATTGCCTTTACTGTCCTGTACAGTATTTAATGCCTGTTGTCCTGTAAATTGCCTTTACTGTCCTGTACAGTATTTATTGCCTGTTGTCCTGTAAATTGCCCTTGCTGTGTTGTAGAGTATTTATTGTCTGTTGTCCTGTAAATTGTCCTTACTGTCCTTTTAAGTACTGTATTTACTGCCTGTTGTCTTGTAAATTGTCGTTACTGACCTGTAAGGTACTGTATTTATTGCCTGTTGCCCTGTAAATTGTCCTTACTGTCCTGTAAGGTACTGTATTTATTGCCTGTTGCCCTGTAAATTGTCCTTGCTGTAAAGTACTGTATTTATTGCCTGTTGCCCTGTAAATTGTCCTTGCTGTAAAGTACTGTATTTATTGCCTGTTGCCCTGTAAATTGTCCTTACTGTCCTGTAAGGTACTGTATTTACTGCCTGTTGTCCTGTAAAATATTGTATTTATTGTCCTTGTTAGCCTGTAAAATTCTGGATTTATTGCCTTGTAAATTGTCCTTATTATCCTTATTGTATTATAGCTGTATAATTAATGCTAATATATTTATTGGGATAATTAATACAAATTATTAATGGGATAACATACAGTTAAGTGGTCAGTATAGGAAAATAAATCAGTTGAGGACAAAACAACTTCTGTTCATCCTGTATTTTCTGACACTGACTGGTGGACTATGCACAACCCTTTACATGTGTACCTTCATGTCAATGTTCATGAAGAGCTTATGCAGCCTTATGAACAGCACCCGACAGTAAAGTGTTGCTGATTGCTGTAGTCACTTCTTGACCAATCGGCCGTACAGCAGTGTGGCGTGCACAAGGACAGTGATGAAAGATACAGGAGGCCAAACATGGCAGCTTTCATTCAAAAACCAACCAGAGCGGCTGGTGTATTTATTTGAGCCTCAGGTTCAACAAAACAAATGTTGGAATAAAACACAGGCAATCTTTTGAGCCGAGCTCAAAATCCACTTCTGAAAAGAAACATGATTGCCTGGGTAAGGCCCGAGGTGCTGCTGGGGTAAGCAGCGGCGGCGGCTCCCGGCCCACACTCTGATGCCACAGAACACTGTTACAAAAGGAATAGATGCATTAAAAAAGTTGATGCAATCGCAACTTTTCATTTTCTAGCTTTTCCAGATCAATGGATATACACCATCAAAAATAGATGCACTTTATCTGTGATATCACCGAGCATGGCCACGAAGCCCAAACTCAAGACAGAAATGTTTTCCTTTCGAATCGCGTCATCGGTTCATGTATGCTGCCTCGAAAATGGCTTATCGTGATTGAGAAATAAAACAAAAACAAATTTTCTGAAGGTGTTACTTATTAATTTTAGC
This sequence comes from Crenuchus spilurus, assembly GCA_036984385.1. Taxonomy (NCBI): domain Eukaryota; kingdom Metazoa; phylum Chordata; class Actinopteri; order Characiformes; family Crenuchidae; genus Crenuchus; species Crenuchus spilurus. The sequence continues at coordinate 40,109 of BRDA01006764.1, forward strand.
GGAAAATATACATGGTGTGCAGGGCACAGATGTAAACAGCCTGAAGATATCATTAGGAGCTGCACAGAATGAAGCTGGGTCTGCTCTGTAATTGAAAGATAGTGGCCGCAGTCTCCGCACTGACAGCTCTGTTCAGTCTGCCACGGCGTCGATTCAAATAAAGGGTGCAGATAATTCCAGGTAGACAGAAATTTGATGATTAATTTCCTCTTTGGTTTTTCCTCCTGATCACAATAATGCAGGAGAAAATGGGGCATTGTTGTCCACAAAGCAATTGTCCCCCTGGCATCTGCCGGAGTATTTCTAACCCAGTAAGTGAACTTTTAAATGATGTGTTCTTTTACCTCAGCTAGCTGCCAGGATACAAATGAGTCACACAGCATCCCACGCGATCATGCACATCCACCGTATAATAAACCCATTTCACCCAGCATGAAATAAAAGACCATTTTCAAGTTCAGTGATTGGGTTCATAAACTCTCTCTCTCACATACACACACACACACACTTACACACACACAAACGCATACTGAACAAAGCCAAGTCGATCCTGAAATGAAACAAACGGCTCAAATTACCATGCAAGTGAATAATCAATTATTAAATTAATACACAGATTAATCACCCAAACAATCAAATGCTTGAATCTCTTTATGCATTATTATTATTATTATTATTATTATTATTATTATTGCACCAGGAAGAAAAAATAAGTAAGGACCTATTCAGAAATTTGACCTCTGCCTTTATCTCATCCCTGCAGTGAAAACACACACTAGGTGGGCAGCACTACTCATACGGAGTACCCAGGGGGCAGCTGGTGCTTTGACCTGTTGGTTCAGGGGATCAAACTGGCAACTTTTTGGTCCCACTTCTCTAACCTTTAGGCCATGGCTGCCCTGTTCACGTGCATACATGTTCAACTTCCTTAATAACTTACCATATACAATGTGTCCAAAAGTATCCAGACACTCCTTGTTATTAGTAAATCTATGGAGTAATCTCTATAGGAAAGCCGTGCCAATACAATGAGTAGCACATGAGCCTAAGGTCAGAATGCCCAATGCCAAGGTCAGCTAGATGGGTATAAACCTCACAGAACTCAACCAGAGAGTTGGAACTTCAGTCTCTGGACTTATGGAGCTCCATCCAATACATTTATGTTGAACTAGAGTGTCTAGAACTAATCATCCAACAGCACTCTGATACAAGAACAAGATGAAAGGAGTGGAACAAAGCATACAGAGAAACAGATGGACTACAGTCAGCAGTTGTAGAACTACAAAGTGCACCTGTATGGTCAGAGGAGCTGAAATGGACAATGATTGTAGATACAAGGCTGATGTTTGTGTATCTTTGGATCTGACTGATTTTGTTGTGTTTGAGAGCTCAATACTACACAATACAAAGTTGACAGACTGTGGACGAGGAAGGAAAACATGGCTTAGAAAAAGAAACATCCATTCACAGGTTCATTTCCACACAGCGAGTGCCACCACACTTACAGAAATATACATGAAACGGGTCGGTCATGACCTTCCACCAATAAAATACTCATTTCACACTGATGGTATGAAAAAGATTTATTCTAACCACTGACCCAAGTCCTCAGTGGGTCAGAACACCGTAGGAGCAATTGGTAATTCTGCTCGGAGAAGCCCAAAATACACAAGAACAAAAAAGAGAAGAATTAAAAAGACTTTCTTTAACATGGTGATTTAAGCTGTGCACATGATTCTACATCACCAAAAAGACTGTAAGGACAACAGAACCCTTTTTTTAAAGAACCACATACAAGTTATTAAAGGTTACCTATTATAGCCCCATTTCACAAGCTAATACAGTTCATTGGGGGTCTTAATGAAAAGTCTGTGCTTTGCTTAAAATACCAAAAGCTTTAAGCATAAGAGCCCCTCTGTGAATCCTGTTCAGAACCGTTTAAGGTGGAACGTGACATTTCTTAGAATTAATTTAGTAGATGGACCATTTAAGGTGGAACATGAAATTTCTTAGAAGAATTAATTTAGTAGTTGCACCATTTAAGGTGGAATGTGAAGTTTCATACGTGAATGTATGTTGGTGTTGCACCATTTAAGGTGGAACGTGAAGTTTCTTGGCTGAATCAATGTTACTGTTGCACCATTTAAGGTGGAACGTGAAGTTTCTTAGCTGAATGAATGTTACTGCTGCACCATTTAAGGTAGAATATGACATTTCTTAGATGAATGAATGCACAGTAAATATGCCAGTGTTAAATCAACACTATTAGAGTTAAATTAACACTGATGGTGTCAAAATGTAACACTCCCAGTGTTAATTGAACTCTAATAGTGTTGATTTAACACTGGCATATTTACTGTGTGCAACTACTGCACCATTTAACCCTTTCATGCATGAATGGTGAAAGAAATCTATGATTTCCCTCCAAAATGATTTTATCTGCCTTTCAATCTGATTAACATATGTGAGTCATTTTTGTTTACTATGTGTTTTTTTGTGTTTGCAGTTACTAACCACCAATGAGGCATGACAACAGAAAGAAGCCGTCATGCAATTCTAACATTAAAACCAATACATATAGAATATAATGACATTAACTGTCCATCATGCATGAAAGGGTTAAGGTGGAATGGGAAATTCAAATAAGAAGCCAAGTTCAGTTTCATGCAGAAAAATCTGAAATACTTATATTTCCCCTATCTGTATTGCCATCACTATTAATGCCTCTGAGAGTTTGAAAAAGCACTCAGATTTAAGAAAAGACTGAGATGGGGACAAAAATGAGTCAAATTCTGAATGACTCGTTGAATTTGATACTTTCAAACGTTGACTATGCTCAGAAAAATTGACTGGGTTGTCTTATTTCAAATCGCACCATGCAAAGATGGATTTAAGCATGCAAATGAGTTGTTCTACATACAACCTCTGTCTTTCCTAAAGAAGCCTCTTCTATTTGAGAATGAAGAATAAGAGCTCCAGTTCTGGTGTAAAAGTGCTGAAATGCTGATGAGGTCATTTCAATAAGGTGATGGACTTTTGCAAATTACAACACTGCTATCACAACAATCAAGAGCCTGTCAGACCATATGAGCGTCCTCAGGAGGCGAGTGGAGATTCAGCCACATTTTATATGTAAATGTGTTCAGCAGAGCTTCAGCGCGCGAAGTGTCGGAAGTCAGGACCTGTTGCCATAGATACAAATGAACTAGCTGGATGTTTTCATTTGGATTAAAGCGCCTGTCAAAGCTGTTAACTCATCGCCTTTGATCTTGCTTGTACAATTAACAACAATCTGTCTTTATTTGTTTTTAAAGGCAAAATTTAAAACAATGATTTCACTATAATTACATTAATAGCTGATGTCAGAATATTTATGGATGTATTTGTTACAATATTGTTACAAGCTTTAGAGTATGACTGGTCAAGACAAAGTCCAAATGATAACAAGACTGGGTCAAGGCCAAGTCCAGTTTAACTGCAATTTTATGACTATTTTACATAATTAATAACATTAAAGATTCCATTAATAACATTCCAGATATGAGGTTTATGGACACTACACACATGAGGAATTTAACATCCTCAATGTACACCCATGAGAGGTGACAATATGAGAATATAGTATTGCTCTTATGATAAAATTATACCAAAATAAGCTCTGGTCAGTATACTGTACTGTCAGTACCAGGGGTGTTGTAGTGGGGTTAAAAGTGGGACTGAGCTATCAGGGCCTCAAGTGGGGGGAGGGCCCTTGAGAAGTCTGGAATTGTATTTTTCTTTAAAAATTAAAAGAAACAATATTTAATAATATAGGAGGTGGGGGGGCACTGCTTGTGCATAGGCCACAGAATTTGGTGCAGTCAGTACTCTTAGATAAAGGCCATTTGGGCTCATTATAAAGAGCCAGCAAACACAATAAAGGGTGTGTGGTAACATCATATATACAGCATATACATCAGCCCATAATCTACACTCTTACAAGAGATGGTTTTTCAAGGGTCCTATAGTAAAAAAAAGGTTCTTTATAAAAGCACAAATACTCAAATAATGCAAAGGATTCTTCATATTGATGATGAATGTGTTGTAGATGGTTCTATACAGAACATTTTTGAAAAGGGTTCTGCTATCATTACAATATCAAGCTTGTAATAATGGAACCTTTTTTTTTTTTTTGGTGCTATATAGAATCATTTTCAAAAAAGTTCTGTATAGAACCATGTACATCACACATTCATCAATCTGGAGAACCTTTTTACCCCGTGGGTAGTTATATACATAGTTTTATTTATTTATCTGTTTCTTAAAAATGTTTTAAAAAGTTTTGTGATGCTTTACTTTTGGTAACAAAGTTTGCAGTTACCTCATAGATTAGCTTTAGATGTCAAGTCCAGAAAAATCCACTAGTTTTAACTGTTTAGTGCAAATGTATGACTATTTTATATTATTAATAACCTAAAATTAAATTGACTATCAATTCTGCCTCTTCCCAGTCCAGTTGGCTAAATTAAACACAAACAGATGGGATGGTTTGGTTCTGATGTGCCTGTTTGGGTCCCTTACCAGTGACCATTATCTATTACATATATGATTATTCTATACACGTGTATTACATTATTGATCAGGGCTGATGACTGGTCAGTTCTTTACATATTAGGGGTTGATTAATCTGAGATCATTTACATTTTTTATTTGTGCAACTCAATTTCCTGAACACTTTTTTCAGCATTTTTGCACATCTATGCATCTATGTAATGTGGAGTAAATCCAGTAAAACATGCTTTTCATTTACAGCTGTGTAAAGCTCTAAACTATTTTTATAACGTTATAATATTGCATTTTATTAATTTAATTCTTGTAAAATATGTTTTATGGTAAACGAATGAAAAATGTCAGTCCCAAATATTAGTGCCCTTGATTACTAATATTCAGTATCAATATGAACCCTGAAAATTTAATAATTAGACCATCAAACTTATTAAAGTTGAATATATTGAAATTTATTGAGACCAGTGGTAACACTGGCCTGGCCATGACTGGAAAATTAAACATACTGATCCGAGAACCTGTCTAAAATGAAAACCAAAGAGCAGTAAAAGATGATGATGTGTATCTGCATGCTGAACCACCACTAACTGAAAGAGATGCTTGATTCAACAGCACCCTCTGCTGTATGGGAGATGGAACAACCAGAATGGCAACCTACTGATGGGAATGAAGATACAGATCTGCAGCCTTAAGTCAGATAACTACCATATTAGACTAGAAAATACAAAACCACTGACCCATATTTATCAAGCACATTAAAGAACACTGACCTGAGATCAGCTCTCATTAGTTTTATTCAGGACTATGTACGTCACAAACTGACCCAAGGTCAGCATGTTTACTCTGAGAAGCAAATGTAGACTGCTGGAAACGCAATGACGACTGACTCCAGGCACAATGTATCCAAATTCGATGTTTATTGGAAAAAAACATACACTTCAATCTCAAAGCAGACATTTAAATTCTTTATCAAAAGAGGTTTTATGTCATAAAACATAACTGTTTAATTTTTGATGCTACTGATTGGCCATTTGTAAGAACAACATAAAATACTGTAGATAACTGTGACGCTTGTATGTGTTGAACGTCTACTTTCACTAAATGTAGAAACCTAAAAGCTGCTTTCTGCTTCTCATAATAAAGTAACTGCAGCTGTTTTGTAGTGCAAAATTTGAAAAAAAAAAAAAATCTGTTAGTTGCATAGTGCATGTTGGCAAACGCGAGTTTAAATATCAATGGCATTAAAGCATGATGTGCCTGTGTATCTTAGTCTCCAATGCTTTTGGACTAAATATGTGAAAATTGTGCTGTTCAAAGTGCTTATGCTTGGCAAGGTCATAAAAAAGAACCTTAAAAGGAATTAACCTTGAGTTTAAGTGTTTGATAGAAATGTTTCACTCATACACTTAAGCTACTTTTCTTTCTTTTTTTTTTTGATGCAATTGCAAAGGTCTTAGCCTTGACTCTACTGAGTTAAAGGCAATCATTTATTTCAGTTTAAAACGTCCATATAACCAAAACTATTTTAGGGACTATAGTTCATGGTCTCTGAATGTGCACCTCCACCAATTAACATATTTAAAACATACACTCTCGTGCATTGTGCAGCAGTTTGGATGTCTGGTTCCCATCACCACCATTGTGAAGAACTGGACATCAAACCGCTCCGACTGCTCACATCTTAGCTATTTAATTATGCAGAAACTGTTGAAAAATCAATTCATCCCTCCTTCTCTTTAAAGATTATGGATTAAGGAATGTCAGATTGTCTCTGAATATTTGTATTTAGTGTAATCAGTTTCTACTCTTTCTTCACATGAGGAGAAGCTCCATGAGCAGCTGTGCCATTCAAGTCAAGTTTGCCCTCTGCTTGTAACTTCCTGATGCAGTCATGTGGCCCTTTTCCCATTAGAGCTGATGGGTGTCTGTATGAGCCTCCAAGGCGATCCCAGAGGGTGAAGTACTGTCCATAATTGTAGTCAAAGAAGAGGTGGTGGTCAGTGTGGTGAGCCGCACCATTGATGATTTTTTGAAGCAGGTTGGGGACTCTGTAGTCTCCGTCATGAATGGAGATCGTCCACATGTTAACAAACACGTAAAGGACCAAATAAAGCACTTTATGCAAGGGGAAGAGGAATGGGTAGATGTGGTAGGGAAGCCCTTGGAGGAAACCGTCCACTGGGTGGAAAGCATGGCTGGCAAAAGGAGTCGGAATCTTCCAGATATGGTGAGGTTTATGGAAACTCTACACAGATATATTCACATGTTAGTTCTGTGATTTGAATACATGTGAAGTTTAACATCTTCAGTGTATACCAATGTGAGGTGGCAATATGAGAATATCACTGTTGTGGTAAAATTACATCACAATATGCTTTTGGGAGTACACTGCAGGTACTGTCGGTATCTCTATGATCTAAAAGTATCATAAAAAGTCCATTTAGGATCATTATAAAGAGCCTGCAAACAAACTGTGTAACAACATGGTGACAAGTATCAGCTTTACTTTATTATTCATTTTCCCATCTTCTTAAAGCTGCTCAAATGTCAATTCTAAGTTTTAGTTTCGTGATGCTATACGTTTAACTTTTTTTTGCTAACAGAAATATTGTAATTACCTTATAGATTAGCTTGTGGTGAAGGAACCTGTGAATCCAGTAGATGCACATATCAGTGAAAAAGAGGAATGAAAACATGCTGAAAATCAGGCCTGGCCATCCTAAAAAAAATTGAAGCATTTACATAAACAGAGAAAATCACTTTGCTTGACCTAAAAAAACCATTAAAAAAAACATGAGAAGTTTGAGTGTTTGAGCAAAACAAACTTTAAAAGACACAAACATACCCAGAGGAGAGTCGTCAACATTGTCATAGAGTTTGCTGTAGCCTCGGACCTCTGCGAAGAACAGTGCCACTGTGGGAATGCTGATCCATGGTAAAGAATTCATGGTATACTTTATCTCACGTCGCACCTGGTTCTGTGGAGTAAGAAACACAAACAGCATCAACAGTAAAATATATTTTTGTTTAGTAACTATTAATCATAGGCTTGTATTAAACTACAGACCCACTCCAAAAAATTAGAATATCATAGAAAAGTTTATCAATTTCCAGAATTCCATTCAAAAAGTTAAACTTTCATAGATTATAGATTCAGGGCCCAAAATTTAAATGATTTCAAGTATTTATTTGTTTATTTTCACATAATTTGGGCTTCCAGCTCATAAACAGGATTTTAAAAAATTAGAATACTGTGGAGAAATCAGTCAAACTACTTCTCAATTTTTGCAGAAAAAAAAAATTAGGATCACATCAAATCAGTCAAAATATGGTACTTTGAAAACGATATGTCAATCTTCAATACTTGGTTGGGAAACCCGTTGCTTTAATCACAACCAGCCTGTGGCATTGAGGTAATCAGCCTGTGGCATTGCCTGGGAGTTATGGAAGCCCAGATTTCCTTGATGTTTGCTGTCAGCTCTTTGTTGTTGGGTCTGGTGGCCCTCATTTTTCTCTTGAGTATAGCCCATAGATTCTCAGTGGGGTTTAGGTCTGGCGAGTTGGCTGGCCAGTCAGGCACTGTGATGACATGGGCATCAAACCAGGCTTTGGTGCTTTTGGTGGTCAGAGCCCAGGTCCTACTGGAAGATGAAATCTGCATCTCCATACAGATCCTCAGCAGAAGGAATCAAGTCCTCTAAAACATTCTGGTAGACTGTTGTGGTGACCTTGGATTTAAGAAAGCAGAGTTTACCAACACCTGCACCAGACATTGCACCCCAAATCATGACTGACTGTGGATATTTCACATTGGACCTCAAGCTGTTTGGGTTCTGTTCCTCACTCGTCTTCCTCCAAACCCTTGGACCTTGATACCCAAATGAAAGGCCCACTTTACTTTCATCAGAAAAGAGGACCTTGCACCACTGGCCAGCGGTCCAGCCCTTCTTCTCCTTGGCCCAGTTGAGACGCTTCCTACATTGGGTCAGGTTCAGAAGTGGCTTGACCAGAAGAACCCGATAGTTGTAGCCCATCTCCCGGATGTGTCTGAATGTGGTGGTTTTTGAAGCTGTGACTCCTGCGTCATTCCACTCTTTCTGGATCTCTGCCAGATGTTTGAATCTTTTCTTTCTGATAATCCACTGAGCCCACGGTCATCTTCTCCTGCCACATTTTGTCCTTCCACTAAACTTTCCATTGAGATGTTTGTTATGTCTGCAGTCTTCCCCATATTGAACTGAACTGAGACAATTGAACCAAACTGAAGCAATTTAATGACACCTGTGGAAACCTGTGCAGGTGCTTTGAGTTTAGTAGATGATTAGTGTGTCACACTCAGTTTAAAACATTCAGCCCTGCAAAACTTGGGCTGATTTCTCCACAATATTCTAATTTTTTGAAATAATTTTGAATTTTTTGTGGGTTTTATGAGCTGGAAGCCCAAATTATGTGAAAATAAACAAATAAATACTTGAAACTGTTTAAATCGAGGGCCCTAAATCTAAAATCTATGAAAGTTTAACTTTTTGAATGGAATTCTGGAAATTAATAAACTTTTCCATGATATTCTAATTTTTTGGAATGGGTCTGTATAATGTCAATATTTAATCACTAAAACATGATTTTTTGTATATTTTGGTTTAGACAGGATCTGTGAAATCAGCTGTGTCAATCTAATGTTATGTACATGTTATTTAATAAGTAAGAATAAAGAAAGTACTGACCTCTAAAAACTGAGGGTGTTTCATTAAACTGTGGTCAAAGACGAAACAGTAGCTAAAAGCCCCCAGGCCAAGATACAAAATTGCAGCTCCAAGATTGGTAACCACCAACAGGCCAATGATCTGACGCAGGGGCTCATCTTCAGGCCAAGAGGAGGGATACACATAGGGAGTAAAGAAGTAATTGTCTGCAAAGTTCAGTACAAGGTCCATGCTTGGCACTGTAAAAAAACAGAATTCAGTACATGTAACAGCTTTAACATACAAGTCTTCATCATGATACTGATGTTCTGATGAAGTCATAGTGCTGATGTACAGTTCTGATGACCACTCCAAACATCCAGCTCAATCTCCTCACCTGAACCTCACTGAGAACCCTTGATGGCCTGCTAGACAACAAACAAAGCTGAGCTACGTACTTGAATTTTTGCACCAGCAGTGGCATAAAGTGTCCCAACCGCAGTGAAAAACAGGTGCAGAGCACAAACAAATCAGGCTTATTCCAGAAAACACTAAACTAAAACATTAGTGTCATGTTGTTTAAAATTTTATATCAACCTGTCTTTGGTCTGAAAACACTCCAGGTGTCATTTTCTGCATGTAAATGCTCCAAATCAGAATACTTTGATTTAATATCATTCATTTGATATTATGTGCCATTGATCAATGTGCCATGTTGCAAGTTAGTTTTGAGGTTGAAAATTATCTTGTGCCAGGCTAATTGTTGGTTTTCCTTACAGTACTGGATCTTTTCTGTGTTGCTAATGTCTTATTTGTCTGGCCCAAGATTAATAAAGCTCCCACAATTTATCTGAAATTTCATGAAATCATACATTTTTCATTGTGCGCCATTTCTCAATGTGCCATGTTGCATGTTAGTTTTGAGGTTGAAAATGCACTTGAGCCAGGATAATTCTAGGATTTCCTTACAATACTTGGTCTGTTCGGTGTTGTTAATGTCTTATTTGTCTGGCCCAAGATGAATAAAGCCCTCAGAATTAAGGTGGAATTTCAACTTTGATTTGATATTGTGCTCCATTGCTCATTGTGAAATTTGCCATGTAGTACTGAGACATGAAATGATCTTGGGCAAACTCAAAACCAGGTTGTCAGAGTTACTAGTACATGATGGGTTTTTTCCATTGTTCTAACCCAACATTAATAATGCCCTCAATAAAATAAAATGCATGTAAATTACATTTGTTTTTATTTGTGGTTGCAGTATTTCTCTAAAGGTTTCATGTTGCCAGTTGTGCCACATGGTATCCTCCTCAATCAACAGGATGTTTTCCCATGCAAAGAACATTTATTGTGTTTGACTTTTGTTAATTAAATCTCCAAAACAAATGGCCCAGTGACTGTGAAAAAAACCTATTGGCTGTTTCTTCCTCCGATTCATTTGTGTGTTGATTATGTAATCTCTTAACTTTGAGGTACAGGAGCCTTCTTTTACAGGGGGAAATGTAGACTAAAAACCTTTAAAAAGTAAGTAAATAAATAATAATGTATTAGCAGAATATAATTTCGTTTATAACATATTTTATTAGATTATGCTTTTTCTTATTCACAACGTCAGAATGAAAAATAAAACTGATGGTCACATCTTTCGTTTTTCTATGTATGTAAAAAAAAGTGCGACACGAGCATCCCCTTTAATTTACCGTCAGTCTCGCCGTGAATACTGTGAATAAGGAACCAAACGAATCAGGAACTGCAAATAAATAACCAACTTTCGCGTAGTTTATATAATAGGCTTAAATATTTTCACCTTATATACTATAATAACACATGGGTGTTAAACTACAATAATTGTGAGAACTTAGGATATGATTCTAAAAGGTATTAGCTACGTAACTGCTACAGATTTTAAGTGGAACACAGGTTAAAAGTTCCACCTAAAATAAATATTTCTCCTATAAACGGATATAAAGTGCACAGTAATAACATTATGAAGTAGAAGTTTACAGGCTGTGACTGTGTGCTGAAGATATCTGAGTATTTAGTTTAGAGAAGAGTCTGTATGAGATTTAAAGCTGTCTTACCTGAGAAAGTGCTGAAATGCAGCTCCCTGCAGACTATTCAGCACGGACACCAGCACAACATGCGTGCCGTAGACACGGGACGCCGCGGCGACCAATAGGAGACCACGACGTCATCACGCAAGCAGCTTTCTCGGACTTGATTGGACAAAGGCGTGATCTGCTCATGGCGTTATAGATTCACGGCAGAACTTAAAGGAGCAAAGCTATGGAGTTATGTAAATGTTACTAATGTGAATTTCCACACTTTATGCAAATTCAGAATATTAGTATAAATATTAAAATATATACTATATAAAGTATAGCATAAAAGACAAGCAAGTGGCCAATAAACACATGTGCAGTGTGATATACATAAATACAGAAAATACTTTTACTGATGAGAGAAATAATCAGAAACTATAAATTTAAATGTGCACATTACAATGTATGTATTTCAACACTTAATGTTTTTCATATGGTCTAGGCTCTGAACAACGACTAGTGTTGTTTTATGAGTTCAGGGGTTGAGTCACTTATTATTCACACATATAGACAACATTCAAAAAGTTAATAGATTATTATTAAACTAATACGTTCCCTCTTGTATTAATGGCGTGCGTAAGACAGAATAAGAACATCACTAGTATATATAAATTAGACACATCATTTTATTAACAGATAATCAAACCAAAGAAATCATTCATTAACATCTTTATTATAAAGCAGACAGCTCTGGTCGTAAAATCTGATTGGCTGAGCCGCTATTGAAGGGTTCATACCTGTGACACAAAAAGTAAAATCTAATAATTAGGCCTTTATCCAGAGGTTAGACTTCCTGACAGCTGTCTATCAAAATGTGACCTCACTGTACTTCAGTTAATTCAAGTTCAAAGTCTTCTAAAACTTTACAGGTTACTTACATTCACTCATATTTTTATGTCAATAAAGCATTTATGACTGTAGTGTACACTGAGGGTGTAATAGGTCACACATTCTGACAGGTGTCTATCAAAATATGTGACCTCAGTGTATTTCACTAAAATAAAACTAAAAGTCTTCTAAACCTTTACAGATTACTTACTTTTACTCATATTTTTATGTCAATAAAGCGTTTATGACTACAGTGTACACTGAGGCTGTATTAGATAGTAATATTTAGTGAATATTTTTCTTAACATGTAATTGTGACGGTTGTAATTTTCTACTATTCACACTCATCAGTTATTTTGTTTTGTTAAATTATTAAATATCACTAAACTGTTAAATGTGTCTTAATGTGTTTCTTCACACACACACACACACACACACACACACACACATACATGAACTGAACTGTGTGTATGTGTGTGTGTGTGTGTGAGAGAGAGAGAGAGAGAGAGAGAGAGAGATCAGAGCTGTGTTACTACAGAATATAATGTTAGTCACGTCAGTCTTTATTTACTAACTCACGAGCTTTATGGAGTTGTGTGCATTAAAACGTCAGCCTGAGGACGTTTTTACAGATATTCATGTCTACGAACATAATTAATTATCTGCGTGAACATTAAATGTAAATACGAGCACTGATGATCGCTAAGCTTTCCAAACGCTGTGAAAAGAATTAAAGCCGCGTCGTGTATGTGAAGAGAAATACCGAAATAGCGCCTCCTAAGGTCACACGTGTCGACCGTCACAGATTTCGGCGTAACACCTGTTCATGCCTCTTTTCAATGAAAAGAAAAACAAAATCGAAAATGAGCACTCGAAATTCGTTTTTCCATTTTTCGTTTTCTGCACAAAATGGGAAATCGGAAAACGGTTCGTTATCCGATTTTTCGTTTTGGTTCAAAAAACGAAAAACAAAAAACGAGTGGTTTTCTCGTTTTTTCATTTTTTGTTTCAAACGGAAAAAGGAACTGCCTGAATGTACACGGACCCTAGTTGTCCTGCTTGCCTTTAGCAATGACGGTTTAGCACCGGATTCAAAGTTATCATGACCACGCCCCTCTGTGCTCTGATTGGTCGCCTCACAGAATCAATCGCAAATAAAACTCCAACAAGCGCAGGGGGGAGGCTGCACAAGGCTACTGTGATGCTAGCCTGTCAGTGCTTGGGAGGGACTCATGGAGCACCCTCTGCTTTAGGGACAGCAACCACAGAATAAGTGGTGCTTTCATGTGGAGTCTCCAATAACACTGAGAAAAGTCCCTAGATTTATCGATAGTCGCTTTTTGAAAAGTTGCTAGAGGGGTCTGAAAACTCAGTAAATATAACAACAGAATCGCTAAGTTGGCAACAGTGAGGAGGGCCTTACTGCTCGCTAGAGACAGTAACTGCAGAATGATTGGTGCTTTTATGTGGAGACTCCAAAAGTCTCAGATAAAACAGCGCAAACGTTAAGGTCTGAAAACTCGCTAAATATAGCAACAAAATCGCTAAGTTGGCGACAGTGGCTTTCAAGTTTTCACAGCCTTACTGTTCACAGGCTTCCACATTTTTTATAGAAGTTCAGAGGGACTCCAAATATAAGAAAATAAAACAGCTGAGTCCAATTTAAGCAGCTGAGTGCTTAATGCATCAGATTTTTTAATAGAAGACAACACACAATTACAGTATTTTTATCATAATCATTTGTATGAAATTGATTTAAAAATCAGATATAAACTTTAACTTTAAAAAATAGACCTACATGTGGACAATAATAATAAAAATAAATAAAAAATGGGAAATACAGTACATGTAATTTATACCACAACAAATTACGAACATTCACATATCTTTTAAAATGGCTGTATGAATTCACTGCCTCAATTATTTTTCAAAGACAAAAACAGTTCTTCTGCTAGAGAATGTGCACTTATGAATGTAAAACTTATGAACTTTTATTAACTAAAAAGAATTTGATTCGGATTGAAGCTCCCCTGCTTAAAAGTGACCAGAGAGGCTGTAACGCAAACCGCATAGGTAGACATGTATGTGCCTGACTACACGTAGAGTTATGACTCTAAACATTAATAAACCATTAATAAACTAAAGCACAACTGAATCAACACCAGTGGTGATTATTTGTAGTTTATTAAAATGCATTGCCTGGTAATGAAACTATTTTTCAATCATACAGCCCCGTAGTTCCTGGACTCTACATCGTACATTATTTTTTATCAGGCAGACGCGAGACAGCCTGGGGTCCTTGCGGAGTAGTGAGATTGTCACAACACTGGCTGTTCGGAGATAAAGTTCAGTTTGAAGGGTTTTTTGTCATACTCTGCTGTTGTATATGTAACTGTAACGCTGGTGTCTGAGCAGGGACGACAGCAGTGCTTATTTAAAGCTCTTTTCAGTAAAAGTAGGATTATTAACCCGTTTCGCAGCGGTGATGGACAGTGAGGTCCAGAGAGACGGCAGAGTTCTGGATCTGACCGATGATGCCTGGAGGGAGGACCGGCTTCCTTATGAAGATGTGACGATTCCTCTGGTAAGTATCTCTCTCTAACAATATAAGTATGAATGTTGTTTTGTGCAGAGCTGGGGGAGTTTCCACATAGCAGCATTTCTAAGTTAGCCAGATAGTTTAAGGGCACTGTAGTGGATTGTATAATAGAAATGTTAGTGGTCACCATTCACTGTCACTGTCTACATCTATGAAGTCTGCATACCCTGTTAAAAAACAGACCAAGATAAATCATTTCAGAACTTTTTCCACCTTTAATGTGATTAATAATCTGTACATGTCTGTTGAAAAAAACAACAACAAATTATTTAAAGGGGAAAATAATAACACTAAAATAATGTGGTTGCTTAAGTGTGAACAATTGTGGGTTTTGTTGAGAATGATCCAATCACATGTAAACTTGTTAAGTAGTGGTCAGTTGCCATCATTTAAAGTGATTCAGATTAACCTTAAAGTTCAGCTGTTCTAGTAGGATTTTCTGACATTTTCTTAGTTGCATTTTACAGCAAAAGCCACAAAGAGCTTATATCTCACTGTTGAAAGAAATCAGTCAGGAAAAGGAGTCAAACATTTCCAAATGATTAGATATGCCATGAAACACGGTGAAGAAGAAGTGAATAATATGTGGCACAACAGTGATATTACCAAAAATTGGACTTCCCTCCAAAACTGACGAAAAGACAAGGAAAAAATGACTGGTCCAGTAGGCTGTCAAAAGGTCTACAGCAATATTAAAGTAGTTGCAGGAATTTCTGCCAAGTACTGGTTATATGTAGTACATGTGAAGAATATATGAGATTGTTGTCACATGTCTGGGCTGTGGGGTAGTGTGGCAAGACGGAAATAAAGCATCCAAGCTAAGCTATGTTTTGCCAAAATCACATGAGAAAACGTGATGGTCTGATGAGACTAAGGTGAAATTTTGGCCATAATTCCAAAAGGAATGTTTGGCACAAAGTCAACACTGTGCATCACCAAAACAACCCCATATCCACAGTGAAGCATGGTGGAGGCAGCATTATACTTTGGGGGTGTTTTTCTGCAGCTGGAACTAAGGCTTTAGTCGAGGTGGAGGGAATTATGAACAGTTCCAAGTATTTGTCCATTTTGAGACAAAACCTTCAGACCTCTGCTAAAAAGCTAAAGATATAGGAATTTCACCTTTCAGCATGACAACGACCTAAAACAAACCACCTCTACATCAACAAAAGAATGGCTTTGCCAGAAGACCAAAGTTTTTGGAGCCAGAGCCCAGACCTGAATGCAATGTAAAACTTGTGGGTTGACCTGAAGAGCACTGTACACAGGAGATACCTTCACAATCTGACTGATTTGGAGAGCTTTTGTAAGGAATAGTGGGCAAAGATTGTCAAGATGTGCCATGTTGATAATGTCCTACCCAAAACTCCTGAATGCTGTTAAATTTAAAGGACACTTAAACAAAAGTATTAGACTAAGGGTGTCCATATTTATACAACCACTTTTTGTACCATAAAATGTTAAATTAATTAATTAATAATAATAATTAAACCATGACCTACCTGCTATTTTAATGTGTGTAGACCTATCCACTGTATGCTTGCAAATAATGTTTTGCTTTCTGTTTGTAGAGTGAACTTCCAGAAGCAGAACAGGACAATGGTGGATCAACAGAGTCTGTCAAAGAGCAGGAAATGAAGTGGTCTGATTTGGCCCTTCAGAGTTTGCATGAAAATACTCCAAGTACTGGGACATAGCAGATTCATGTACAACAACTAAATTGCCCCCAAGTTTGTGTTTGTGGCCACTGATTGTTTTTTTTTTTATTATTTTTTCAAAGACTCTTAAGGCTGAATGACTTGGTATTCAACTCTACAGCTGACAGTTTCATCAGTTTCTATTCAAGTAACAATCTACAGTGAACGCATTACTGATGTTTATTTGGAATATTGTGTGGTAGCAGAATAGAGGAATAGCTAAGCAGATTTGTATTATTGCTGTGTCATAACTTTGTGGACATGATTTGTTCAAAGGAAATAAACTGTTAACTGAAATGACTTTTATAGCTAGAATGACCGATTCACTGATCTAATAACAACTAGTCTGTTATCTAGATTGTGTCCAGATTGAGTTTTGATAGTCTGGACAGCCAAAAAACAATTTTAAAATGTATTTACTTACTAGTGCTCCATTCAGGGTGTCAACCATTCTGTAGTATTGTCTGAATTTTCAGTGAACAATTTGATTCCCTAATCATTGCATTGTTACCTACAATACACTATAAAAATAGTGTACAACCAATGTACACTACTTACAGGGTGACGTGCCACAATGCATCAGTTTCGTCACTTGGTGAGCGAATCCCCTGTAGCAAATTTTGTGTAAAAATGTAATGTGTTGATATATTTTGATGTCGGCAGTACAATTCAATTGTACCTCAATTGAGTTTAATACAACATTTGTTTATGACAAAAGGTTAAGATGATTTATTTCTGGTGTAAGTAGCATAAGTACCTGAACTGGAGCTCTTGTCTCCCTCACTGTTACCCCGTATACCGTAGTGTGCTATGTAGAACATTATAAATAGTGATCAATGAACAAGTGGACCATTTCAGACACAGCTCAGGTCAAAGCCAGAGTAACGAGGATCCAAGACACGCATCCCAGGTTGCCAGGTCCCGACCAATTCTCCAGCACACTGTCTGAAAGCCAGCCTATACATATGTAAGACACAAAATTTAGAGTCCAATCTCAGATGTTTGAGGAAACTAAAACTGCTTTTATTTTACTACTCTTAATTTTTATTTTAAATGTCATTCATTCAGCTTCTTTTAGATTTTATACTTTTGAAGCATTTCATACAATGAGAAATGTAAGCAGTATGTATCAATCTCAGTGTAGGAAAAAGATGAAGATAATGCTTCTTACATTTTTTTCTTAGTAATTTAAAAACTTTGCTGTCCTAATCTTTTCAGAAACAGCCACTAAATCTTAGAAAGTTTACCTGAGGCTCACTAACACTTACTGTGTTACAATAACAGTTTTTTGGGGGTAATGGTTCGTTTTTAAAAGTAGCCCAAAAACCAACAGCACACCACCACTGAAATTTGAATCATGCGTATATTAAAATAAATAGCCCAATCACAAACCTGGCAGCCCTGAAGCCAGTGGTCAACATCCTCCTCCTGGAGACACACCACATTCAGCCAATCGGGAATGTTTGAAGGCACTAATTAGTGTAATAATAATAGAGCTAAGGGTGATTATGGATGATGGAAAAATCTGTAGGATGGCCTCCATTAAAGTCACCTCAATTCAAGAATGCTAGAATCAGTTAGTACTCAATGTATTCACTAGTATTTGGTTAAAATCAGGGTGTTTAGTATATTGATTACATCAGTGTATAATTTCTTTCAGATGGAATTTTGAATGAAATGATGGTGTAATTCTTTTAATCATCATGATGCACTGAATTAGCTGATATCAAACCAATACCACCCCTATCAACAGCACACAACCAGCTTCCTTATGCCCATATGAGTATATGTTCAGGAGAGAATGGACTCACCCTGTTCCTCTGACGAGACTGAGGATTTATTTGTGTTTGTAAAGGTAACACCGAAATGCTCCAAATATAAAACACAAATAGCATAAATAGGTATAGATTTAAACCAGTGGATCATTTAGATCAATAGGACTCAACATGTTTAATACTTGATATTACAAAAAGATGTTTTCACATTTAGCACACAACTAGGTGGCTCATAGGTCAGACACAGGTCAAGACTGTGGGATGTTTTTATACAGGGTGTCCCATTTGCTTCTTTACCCAATCACAAATAACCTTAATACTAATGTCATTCTGGTGACGAAATTTTGATTAAATAAACCTCAAACTGTGAAAGACTGATGTTACAACATCTGCTGATGATACCCAGCATGCAGTTCTCTTCTCCTTATCAGGTAGTGATGTGGTCTGCATGGAGACGTGTCTTCTGAATGGAGTTTGTTATTCAATACATTCACACCATGAACATTTCCTCCTGTACAGTGCACTGATACATTACACACAGACTCTGCACAGATCTCAGAGTGAAATAATCAACAACCTGTGCTGTGTCCATGAGGATAACTGAAGACTTTAATGTCTCACTGCAGCAGCAGAAGACCGACGGAGATGGCTGGACAGGCGCCGGCCTCCACTCCTACAGCTGTGGATATTAGTCATCAGACATTACTACCCGACTATCTGCACTGTAATCATACGTCAGTCTTTTTCACACAGAATTGGTTTATTTAATCATCATTTCAGCACCAGATCTTCATTAGTGTTAGTTATTCACAGGTTTTTTGGGCGGTAAAACGGAACACCCTGTACATTAAGGGCCAAATTCAGTCTAATCATAATCATAGATTAACAGACTTGTATATAATGTAAAATAATACTGGTTGTTTTATCAGACAGGTCCATTTTCTCTGGCTGTCAAAAACAAGAATATCCCAAAGGTCAATTCTGCTGCTAACAGACGAAGACTAATGTGATCATTAATGGTACCTAGAGATTTGGATGGATAAGGCCCGACGTTAACATTTGACTTCCATGGGGTGTACTGTAATCAAAGTCATCAATGTAGGAAGCCAAACACAATCAAATAGGATTTCATATTGGTCCCATAAAATTCTATACATATGCTTTTATTCAACTTTTTTGACTAGTCCACCATCCTTTTCACAGTCTTAAAAAACAAAACAAACAAAAACAAAACAAGGCATGTTTATGATGACCACAAGAGTGCCCATAAAAATGAAAAACTTCAATCAGACTATTGGTGCAACATAAGGGGCTGGGCAATACCACTCAAAATGATTAACATGTAATGTAATGGGTCAGAGCTAGTTTTACCAATTGTCCTGACCCGATTTCAGTGAAGTACAGATTTCAACAAACTGCTATGCAGAATGATTTTCACCTTTACATCAATGTAATACAACAGAAACGTGCAAACGGATGTAGCAAACAACATAAATCCCTGTCCCCCTCCTCATAAACTGCTCAACTGTTTATATGTGTATTTATCTTTGGGAAATGTGACTTTCAGTTCCTTATACAAACCATGTGCTCTCATAAACATGTAAAGCACAAGTGAACAACAGACAGTAAGGGGGTCCCAACCAAAGAACACCAAGTTGTGTTGTAAAACATGAAAATGATTAACTGGAGAAAAATCCTTAAATATATTTTAAGGTGCTGGTTTAAAAGTTGTCTGACTTTCAACTGCTAAACTAATCACGAGTACTCAGTCAATATCACGTTGCCATGTTCTCAAGCGACAATGCTGATTCATGCTGGCACTCTCAGGCTCAGTCACTAGCCAATCAGCTTAGGAATGCTTCCTCAGGTACATGTGTCATTCATTATTTGGTCCTTCTGACAAGACAGAATATCTTCACCAAAGTCAGTTCGTTAAAATCTATTACGTTGAATTCAGTTCATAGCAAAAATACACTGTAATAGTAATGGCACAGTTGGAGAACAAAAGATGAAATTGCACATTTTGGGCCCCCAACCCAAAGGCAGAGAAGTACAGGTTAACATACCACCTAGTTGTGTACACTGAAAGTAGTGGGAGGGTAGGATGTTCACACAGATGTTCTCCTCCACTGTTACTGTAACATTCAAAAGTACACAATGGATATCAAGGTACACAGAACTGTTCTGTAAGAGATAGATTACATGCATTTCTAAAATGCAAACCTTTATCCGCCCCCAATTATGCCCAACCCCAAGCAATTCGAATATAACAAAACAAAACATAAAAAATCCCTTATAACCAGTAGTACTTCCTCAGATATACATGACTTTTCTGGTTCAGGTGCATGTACCATTTGTCAAATCACATACAATATTTACAGTCTGACGGCCACTTTTCTAATGACAGTGTGGCTTTTTACACTGCTGAATCATTGTACATTCACTTCCATAAAAAGTCCTTTACATATTGTTAACACAATACAAAAACGAATGAAAGTAAATGGTTACAGTCAAGAGACAGTCCACTGTCCTGCAGAGGCTGCTGAACATGAATTCGGAAACCATTTACATCCCAACACGTTAGTCTGTTAAACATCTGCTCACTCTGCATTCATCTCTGCTTCGGGCCTCTGCATGGCAAGCTCAGCTTGGATAAAAGCACCCTGTCCCAAGGCAGTGGAGTATGCACGGTTACTGTGTGAGGATGAGTATCCTGGAGCGTGGTAGGAGCTCGAGCCACCTCGGTTTAGCGTGGCGGTTTGTGGATGAGCTACTGGATGGTAATCATCCAGATTATCGTAGTGAGATTGCAGAGTTTGTCGTTGACCATGAGAATAGGATCCAGCGTGATCTCGGTCCAGACTATCCTGTACAGGATTAGACTGGTTGTAATGCTGCCTTTCTCTAACACTGTGGGACCTCTCTGGCTTTGGAGGGGGAATGGGCTTCACAGTGGCTGTCTGCTGGTCATCACTGTTGCCACTAGTGGTTTTGACCCTGCCTATGTGCCGATCTGGATCTGGACGGTCATATCTTGGCTGGAAACTTCTGTTGTCTGGATGCTCCTGCCAGTGTTTACTGCTTAGCTGTTTTTCTCCTGCCTCAAATTTGGACTCTAGATGGCCACCATCGGATGCATGAGACATGCTCCGTGGGGGAGGGTGTGAATGATGGGGATGGTTAGACTGATAGGTCCTAGAGCTCGGTTTTGGTGCAGCAACTTTGTCTTCCGTTCCATTGCCCTGGCAATTTTTCTCAGTTTCCATATACATCAGAACATCTGGGTCTGACATCAAGTGTCTGGAAACATGCTGCGTTCCCGGAGTTACACTATATCTCCCGTCCTTTCCTTCAGCAGCCATCAAAACAGCTTTACCAGGATCTGACTTACTGCGCAAATGTAGCACTTCTAACCCTCCAATGTCTCCTGGCATGTAGGGCCCCACGTTGTCATACTGAGACATGACAGGCCCTTTCACCTTTTGCCTTGCTCGACTTTCTCTCCGAATCGAATGCATGCGAAGCCTCTCTGCTTCTTCTGGGTCCCAAGCAAAGTAAACAGCTCCCTTTGTGCCGTGGTAAGGAGGCAAGTCCCTGCTGACAAGGTTATGCTCTTTCACAGGAATGACATGCCGTGACAGGTACTGATAGCCTCCTGATTTGCCCCCTGACCTGCTGAGATGTGGGCCAGCATCGCGACTGCTGAAAGAATGGAAGTGGCGTAATCGAATAGTGCCATAAGGGTCCACATCATAATAGGAAGCATCGAGAGGGTGCGAGCCAGAGTACGGGCTGTACCGGTAATGAACTCTTCCGTTCTCAAAGTAAGGCTGCAGCTGAGTGACGTGGTATTCAGCTTGAGAGGGCTGTTGGTAAGACTTGCAGTGGTAGACTGGGCGCTGGTAGTAGTAGAGCTCATCTTCTGGAGGAACCTCTGTTCTAGTCATCGGCACTGAGCGTATGGTGGTAGGCGGAACATGTAGAGAGTGCACTCTGCGAATGGTTGGATACACAGTAGGTCCATCTAATGAGCTATAGCCGTGGCGGTGCACTGTTCCTGGTGAAATGTATTCACCCCTTATTGGTCCACGAGACTTAAAGGAGTGGTGGAAGGACCTTGGTCCAATTGTATTGTAGCGACCATCGCCATGGGCTCGGTAAGGTATCTGGGGCTCTGATTTAGACACATAAGAGAGGTGTGGAGGCACACTCTCGGGACGATAATGGCAACCCATGGAGGATGTCCCAGAAGGAAGTGTCCTCTGATGGTAGTAGGCTTCTCCAGTGGGCTCTAGTAAGGCTGTCTCTCCCTTAGAGTGGTAAACATACGCTGACGCATGAGTGGAAGACTTGCGCTGTGATGGATGAGACTGTGGCAGGGTGTCATCCAATGGACTAGGCAGAGAGGCCTCTGCCAACATAGCATGATAGGTGGCTGCATTGGCAGCCTCGGTCTTACAGAGAGCAGCTGTTGCTAATTTGCTTTCAATTGAGCGAACAGGGGGCATTGGTGGCGGGGCTCCATGAGCATGGTGATGAACACCTTCCAATCGAGGATTTACAGGCTTTATTGCCTCCCAAGGTCTTTCTCCACATGGCTCCTGGGGTGCTGCTGGGGTAGGTGCAACCCGTGCATTAGGCTGAGACTTGGACTGGTTTTGAGACTGACATAGAGAGTGGGGCTGTGGTTGAGGTGTGGACTGAAACCTCTTCTCAGGTTGACTCTGCATGTGACGTTGAGGTTGGAGAACAGCTACTGGCTGCTCAGGGGATTTTGTAGTTGATGGCGTCATGACACTTTCAGTGGAATGAAGCTGAAAAAAAGTAAATTAGTGAGCTGTAACTAAGTTATACAGTAATATATCTACTGTATATCTATTAATATATATATGTAATGTGATAATCATTTAAAAGCTCACCTCAGAACTTTGTTGTAGTGTGACTCCAGATTCCTTCCTGCTACTGGTGGGTGTGGTGGGACCAGTGCTACTTGCTGAAGTGCCGACAGGTGTCTGACCCACAGGCGGCTGCTGCCTCTCTGGACTTTTGTGGGCAGGGGAAAGCTGAACAGGTTCACTGGCAGGAGGAGCACTTTGGCTTGAAGCCACTGGAGTAATAATGTCTTCACTATTACAGGGAGCGTTTGGTGACTTTGCACTGTCAACTACACTAAAGTGCAAGCTGGTTGAGTGGGTTAGTGTTTTGGTTTGGGTGCAGAGAGGAGGTGAAGAAGAGGTAGCAGGGATCTGTGTCACATCCGTCACTTCCTCCTGGGATGTTTGACACTGGAGGGCGGGAGGAGGTGGCCAGTCAAGGGTTTCCAAAAACTCCTGTGGCCTTAGGGGTGAGATTGGTGTGGGAGGTCCAGAAGATCTCCTTTGTGAAAGAACACTGGCCTGCTGAGCAGACTCAGCTAAAGCTAATGCCAGCATGCGGGCAGCGTTCTTTGGTTGGGGAGGGGGAGGGAGGAGAGACACAGAGCTAACTGGAGCAGTGCCCTTTGGTGAATCCAGAGCTACAGCTCCTGGGGAAGGACAAAACAGAGGGTACTGAAGTTCAGGAGGAGTAATCTAATTGTCAAGAGTAGGAAAAAGAGGGAAATGTTAAGTGTGCACTATCTACATGTTGGCGAAAGTTTTTTCTTTCTTTCTACATTTAGGACATTCATGCATAGTGTTAAAGCTCATAGCCTGGTAAACTAAACCTGAAAGCAAAACAGTTACTTTATTAACAAAATACTGTCAAATATCAACTTTCTTTCAAAAGAATAAGAATGTTCATGAAGAGGAATCCAATCCATATGAAATAGTTTGGTTATACTTACCTTGCTGCTCTGTGGCATCTGCTGGTGTCAGCAGCTCAGTCTCAGTTACTTCCTTGCTGTCACTCAAAGCACATTTAGAAAGCAGCTCTAGCTGAATGGCTTCGCTCAGAGGCAGATCAGTGGATTTTAAAGAAAATGAGCTAATTTTGGCAGGAGAATCCTGAGGAGATGATGGAGAGTAAGGACAGGGCTGGAGCACAGAGCTATCTGGTCCTTTACTAGGTTCGAAAACATCCGTAGGCTCAACGACACTTAAAGGTGTCAACACAGCAAACCTTTCACTGCTTTCAGAAGACTGGAACACAGCTTTTTTACAACAGGCCTGCTTAACTGGACTGAGGTCAGGAGACTGATGAGAGCTGGTGACCTTCATATGGACTGGTGAGACTGGCTCAGAGTCGCTGGCACTGCCAGGACTCCTCTTCAGACTTGCAGCATCAGGTGAAAGTACAGAACTCTCTGCCAAAGGCAGACTGCACTGGAAGGACATAGGGTCAAAGTCTAGAGTGGCCATGCCAATGTCCGGGGGACTGAGATCCACATCATCAGCAGAGCGTGGTGGAGAGATCAGAGCTGGCACACAGATTGGGCCGTCATCCCCGTCACTGTCTCCATTGCCCACATTATCGTAAGAATTACAGTGTTGCCTGCTATCCAGCAGGTCGCCATTAAAGGACGTTGACAAGGCATCACTACTGGAACGTGGTCTCCGGGGCCGGTACATTTTAGACTCTCCTGGGTTTAAAGAACAGATGTAATGATTAGAGAAACTGGACAGACACACCATGGTCAAAAATCTATTTAACACCATGTGAGTGTTACCTTCAACATTGTGTAGTGAACTGAGTGACTCTTCACTTTTGGCAGATCGAAGAGTGCCAGTATCTCCTCTACCTCCTGCGTATGCCATGGCCTTCAGTTCATTAGGTTCACTTGGGTTGCGGTGCAGTTTACGCTTAGATAGAGAGGAAGACTTTCCAAGGTTGAAGAATGAGCGCCAGCTGCCAACTGGAGACTTCTTTGACTTTATAGGTTGTCTTTTTCTGTGCAGAACAAGCAGCGACATGAACATCCCATTTTAATAGTGACTGACTGTATATATTCCAACAACAAAAACATTTAATCGTACTTTAAAATACCTTTCAGTGGGGAATTCAATAACGGTGTGAAATTTGCCCTGTAAAGCAGCAGGTCCCTCTCCTACTTCAATATACTTGCTATCCGCAGTGACGGGAGAGTTGATTTGAGCTTGTGTGCGTGCCTGGGCTTCTTCTAGTGTTAGCAGCTTTGTGGAAGGGGAGGGTACCAGCAGCGATTTAGGACGAGACAAAGAGTTGTGACCTATAGAAGCATGAAGAAAGAAGAGGAAGTGAGAAGGGAGCATGTAAAGTAAAAATTCAAAATCAAAATGTTCTGTTATTTGTTTCACGTACCTGTTCCCTCTCTGATGAGGGAACTCAATTTAGGGCTGAAGAGAACATCCACATGGTTGAGAATAAACTCAACTACCACTGACTGTATGCGCACCTCCATGAAGGCAGCTGTTCCACTGAAACACGCAGACTCTATCTGCTTAGACCTGATTAGACAGCAAAGAGGGGTTGTTATGCAAGTATAAATGTAAAATTTGCTCTGAAAAGACTTGGGAGGAGTTTTTAAGCTTACCTCAATAAATTAGGAGCCCAAACGATTGCCAGATTTTTACTATGCATGTTAGTGACGTAGCTGAAAGTTGCCAGTCGTGACAAATGTCTCATCAGAAACTCCAATGTCCTAAAACAGATGGGCAAACTCAGCAACCTTGTAAGGCTGACATGACATCTTATAATGTTTTACAAATATTATTTGTATAAGAAGATGGATGGAGCAAGAATGTTCAGAAGAAATGTGTTCTGGAAGCCTGCAGAGGGCACTGCTGCCATTCTCTAACCTGTAATGCGGAGGAGGCAGCTGCTGGATGACATCATGTATTTTGATCAGCCTTTCCTCATCTGTAGCTGCTGACACGGCCTCCTAAAAGAGGGGAGAGAGAGTAGAGGAGAGGAGAAAAGAAGAAAAGGGGATTGAATCAGTGTCAATGCTGACCAGTGGTGCTTCTAGCACCATCAATAACAACCGCTCTCAACTCAGCACAAGCAGAGTGAGGCACTTTCACACCACTCTGTTGAGCCAAGTACATAAAAGCAAAGGACTCAACCCCACCTTCAATGGCCATCTCTATTTCAACGCTCCCATAGCAACCTGAAAACATTTGTGCTTTCTTTAACCCTGCCTGTTTTATTTGAGGACAGCTTTTATCTTTGGATGCTGTAAAAGTCCTTGTTCTATTTTGCATATGGACAAACTGAAACAGTACATCTCTGAAAATAAAACAGGCCCTGCGTTTTGCATATCCAAATCACTTTAAAGTGGTCAACTTTATAAAAAGCCTTCAAATATCAATACAGAGACTGTTTTGCATGGTTTGGCTAAGTGGCCATTAATGTTTTTCATAGATTTAATCCCAGTTATGTGTGGGCACTACTGCTCTTTTAAATACAGGTGTGTGCAAGTGTGTGAGTGTTGTGCTGCTTTAAAGCAATACTGTCTCCATAACACAAGTGCTTACTGAGAATTTCTCATAGAGCTGGTAGGTGAGAAGTGGGTTGGGCAGCTCTCGAAAGTAGAGCTTGCAGAGTGAGCCCACACAGTGGATGTCCTGGATGTAAACATCTTTTGTCAGGTCAGGGATCTGCTCTGAATCAAATTCATGCCTAATGGACGAAAAGACACACAAAGTTGGCTGCATCAAGTTGTAACTGAGAGTATAGAGAGATATTTTTGTTTGTACTCTGCCAAAAATAAGCTACCCGGACAAAAAACGAGTCACCTTGTGTGTTTATGGTGGTAGTAACTTCATGATCCTGCAGACTGCATGAGGATGATCAGGCTATAAATACCTGCAGGGTGTGTGACAGGATTTATAGACTGGAAAGAGGTGGTACAGTGCAATGAATGTTTGATAAATGGGTCACAAAGCAGATGTTAATGATTAGCTAAAATAAATTATTGTCCATCAGTTCAGTCACAGTTCTGAGGAGAATGTCCTGTAGACTGAGATTGTTATCACTGCTGATCGACCTGTATGACTGTACACTTTTATACACCTGCAAATTCTGCTACTTCCTTCACACTCTGACCTTGACCTTTGGTGCCCAAATGACATCACTCCTTTATCATTAACATCTGCTTTGTGACCCATCCAATTTCCACACATCCAATGAGACATTCACTGCACTGTACCACCTCTTCTCAATCTATGAATCTCATCACACACCCCTCATTTATTTACAGCCTGATCATCCTCGTGCAGCGCCATCTGCAGGAGACTGAAATTACTACCAAATTAATTCCTCATTGTGACCAAGTTTATGTCCAGGGAGCTTACATAATAATGTAGAAGTATATTTTTATTTTGAGGCAAACAGCCTCAAAATAAATACACATATAATACGTGAATACACATATAACAATGATCTGATAAACCCACATCTACAGGGAACCCACTATGCCCACTATTTTACTGCCAATTTAGAATTCTGCCTGACCTGCAGATTAGATCTACAGAGTAGTGTGCTTTTGTCATTTTCAGCTTAAGTTTCTTTCACATACCGCAGTTTCTGGATGTTGGAGGCAATCCCAGAGAGACGATACATTCCATCCACAACTCCATGCTTCTCAATGAACTCTGTGCAACTTTTGAGTACCTGGGGAACTAGAGATTTAAACAAGTGTTGGTTATAGTTAAATCATGTATTAAATTATACTACAGTTATTAAAATATAAACACAGTGTTCTTTATATACTGTACACCAGACACCACAAACAGAGCTCTGATACATCTCCAAAATGTAGAAAAATGTGGAATTGTTATTTGAAGTTATTGTTCATAACTTAAAAATGTCAACTGTCATTTTATATTCATTACATGTAAAGTGACAAATTTCAAGCCTTTTGTTGTTTTAATACTGATACTGTTTGAATAGTAATTTACTCAAACTCCAAATGAAATACTCAAATAATTTGAGATTGTAGATTTATGATTTTTATGAGCTATAAACCAAACTGATCAGCAAAACAAAAACGGCATGAAATGTTCACTGTAGGTGTAATGGATATAAAATATGGCAGTTAAATTACAAACAAGAATGACATTTTCTACATTAACTTTAATTGCAGGCTACATACATACATTTAAGGTTTGGTTTGCCTGGACTAGTTAATATGCTCCAAAGGACAAAAGTTTGACTTCACATTATGAAAACACTGGACATTTAAGTATCAAAACTATCAGGACTGTAGATTATAAGTTAAAACGTTTAAGCCTAAAGAGTGACTGTCAAAGTCTTTGAAAATGTGTTCATCAGTACTTTCACTGCAGTGACAACAGACAGACTGCAGGCCTACGACTTGCCCTTGAAACGTCTCACTCAAGAGGAGCATGATCATGGAGAGAGGACACCCCTGCCTGGCCTCTCAGTCCTAACAAACGTTTTCTGGATGATGAGTGAGACACAGAGCCTCTCGGAAGCAGCTGTTCAGCTGAATTCCTGACATAGCAGTTTGCAGCGGAAAATCCTCAGGCAATATAAAACCAACTCTGAGCCACCTCAAACGCACCCATAAGGATGAGAAAGCTGCATTCATTTAGATTTGATGTAAACACTGTGAAATGCAGACATTGTTGAGGGACAAAAGTGGGACTCTGGTCTTGCATTTATGAAAGAGACTTTGGTCTTGTTTATAACCCTCGATCGCATATATACACAAACAGAGTGAGAGGCAGTCTGCAGAATGTTACAATGTGATTTTAGCCCTTTGTGCTATTTGTGCAGTTTTTGCAGAGATCGTTTCCATCCTTCTATGAGAATGTTTAGACTGAGAACATGGGAAGCACACACTCGCACTTTCAAAGACATATTCCTGGGATGAGGTAAATATTTGGGGGAGCAAAGAGTTCAAATCTATACAAAAAAACCCCCCCAAACTTTAACTTGAGCAATATTTTCACCACCTACTAGTGTGTCTTTCTGTGATTAGAATATTGTGAAACCGTTAATTGTTAATTAGTAATCGTTAGTAATTAACGTTATTAATCATTATCGTTAGTAATTATTAATAGTAATAATCGTTAGTAATGCTTCATAATTTAATTAAAAAGTGTAAATTGTTATATTTTATAGTCAGTACACGTGAGGTGTCTTTTGTTGTTTTAAGGTTGATCAGGATGGCTTACACAGCTCATAAAAGTCAGAAATCCAGAATATCAAATTATTAAAATATTTATTTTTTGAGTAAATTACTATTCAAATAGTATCAACATTAAAACAAAAAAGGCCTATTTCAATTAAATTATGAACACAAATGAACTTTTTCATGATAATTCACATTTTTGGAGATGCACTAGTATACAGTGTAACCCAAACTGACGGTGTGAAATTTTGACAGGGAATTTCTTCGTTTTCCACAAATTTTCTGCATATTTAAAAAGTTGACAGGACCGTTTAAGGTAAAATGCTCCTCTTAAAAGTTAGGTTGTTCACAGCAAAAGGTGGTACAGACATTTAAAGCTACTTCACAGCAAGTTATTGCACAAAATGACTATAGATATACTGCCTGGTGCTTTATACACTGTTTTATTACATCTGATACCTCTCTGTCCTGAAACACAAGTAAGACATGAAACAAAGATGCAGAGACACAATGATTTTAGTCCTGCAGGACATACCAAGTCAACGTTTAACTGAATAACAATATTAATTAACATTTATTGGGGAAAAAGGCTTTGTTATCCTTACACTGCAGTAAGAGTTTAGACACGTTTCCAGTTTCATGGCACCGTTTGAAAAGAACAGACCCACAGTTCTTAGGCCAGGCAATAGCTCACAGCAGATTTAGGAGACTAACAAATACTGCAAGAGCTGAAAGCTGCCAGGGGAGCTTTGAATCAATAGAGAAGAAATCTCTAGACACTGACTCCCAAACCATTTTATCTGACCTTTATACCCCTTTAAGCTGGCGAACCTGAACCAAGCAGGCAGAGCCAACAGTGACTGCTAGGGGTCGAGTGCATCTTCTAGGCCAGAATTACTCTCTGAGGCTAGAGTCAAGAAAAGCCATTCCTTACATGATCATCATGGCCTCTTTTTAACCCCAACATGAGCAACGGAGAACAAGGTCTGTTTTAAAGGTCATTGAGAACTCCAAGTACTCACCGTCATGGCCCGAATTGAGGAGGTGTTCTCCCAGGTCACAGCCGAACACCCTCTCCCTGAGGATTCCTCGCTGTTTCAGCTTCTGCTTGGTGGGCCGGGACTTCATGAAGGTGCGCAGGAATGTGATCAGCTTCCCGTGTTTCTTGGACACTGAAAGACAAGATAAGAAACTTCAACTAATCACTCGCAGTAATGGATGCAAACCTATTGATCTCATTCGTACCAAGTGAATGAAGCCGAATTTAGTGATTAGAAAAAAGACCAAAACAAATGCTCATATAGTGTTGAGTTATTAAGTCAATTTAAAGTCTAAACCACATTTAAAACAAGAGTTGCACCAAAGGGATGTACGAAGCTAAGGGAGACCTTAAGAAACAAGTAGGCTAAGACGGAACTAAACAAGAGTAAGGCTAAGATAGCTAAGAACACAGTAGGGTAAAGAGTAGGCTAAGACACAGCTAAAAACAAAAGAAACAATGTAGCTTAGACGAGTAAAAGTGAAGTATGTTTTCAGGTTTGATTTAAACGCCTGCAGGAAAGAAGCCTGAAGAATCTCAATGGGGAGACGATTCCAGAGCCTTGGGGCCGATAAAGAAAGCGTTCGGTCACCCTTTAGTCTCTTCTTAGCCTGAGGAATCCTCACAAGAAGATGATCAGCAGATCTCGAGGCTCTTGTTGGAGCATATAACTGAAATAGTTTAACAATATAGGCAGGATCCATCTCATTCAGTGCTTTAAAAACACATAAAACTGTCAAGTTTGAACTGGCAACCAACGTAGAGATGCTAGTATTGGTGTGACATGATTGTACCTCTTAGTACTAGTAAGTAAAGGAGCTGCTGCATGTAAGTCATGCTAGTGAGGACTGGCTCGCCCCAAGAAGCACTGAATTGCAGTAATTCAACCGAAATGAAACAAATGCATGAAGCTCTGGTGGATGTTTAGCAAAATGAAAAAGAGTTTCGAAAAGGATTTTTACAATATCAGTCTTTGTTGTTTTGAAGAAGGAATTTCCTAAATGCTGTAATGAAAACTGCTGCCAGCGTAGTCCTGAATAAGACAGAGAAAAACTACTGTATCCAGTCAGAGATGGATCCAAGTCCTCTTATATGGACACTTCATGCTATTTAGGCATTCGTTATTGTACAGCTGGCAAAGCCATACTCCCCCTCTCTGGATTCATGATCTAAAGCGATTTCCACAAGAAGTTTGCTAACAGCCAGTAGACCACATGGGGAAAGACCTACCTGTCAAATATTACAACATTACAAAAGCTCCTTGGGCTTATGAAATCACTTCTACAGTGACTGCCAAGCTACAATTACACAAATGTTAGGTTCATTAAGGTGTGATTAAAGCTGCACATTCATTTGCTTCTTAAAGAAGAATGACGTTCAGGGCTGGACATCTAAATGTCTATCTGCTCGACTGCTTTCAATGACGTTAAATGCTGCTCATCATAGCCAAGCAAATGTCTGCTGAATTCATCTGTATGAGCAACTCTTGGACTAACTACAGGAAAAAGAAGCTGGGTGATAATGAGCTGAGAAATGCCATGCAGTTCACTGGAAAATACAAACAATTACACATAAAATCCTAATTATGTCTTGTTAGCCTGTTCTACATTACTTGCTAATGCATTTGATTCAAGTGGTGCTTTTAGATGAAGTGACCAGAAAGGTTTTCAGAGGATCTTTCAGTCTTATCTGAAAGACGTGACATTCATACAGGACAGTGTCCCCAGTCACTGCAGTGGGATCCAAGAAACAGCCTCCTGTTGTCCCACCAACACCACTTCCAGCAGACACACAAGCTTTTCCTTGGTGGTCTCCCATCCAAGTACTAACCAGGCCCAGACCTGTTTGGGTGGATTTGCATGTTATGTTGTGTAGTAACATAAACAAACAGACTAAAAGGCCATCTTGACTTGCCTTCATTCTGTTTGTTTTTTGGGGGGTTTGGGGGAAGGTCACACAGAAAGCATTCCCAGAATTTCCCAGGGAACAGTTTGGATCTGGAAACAGTTTAGATCAGAAAATCAGCTGTTGCTTGAAGCACATATGGAAAGGATAAAGAGTCAAAGTCAGAGCTATCATAACTGCTGGGATCATCAGCTCTATGAGGAGTGAGGGCGAGTGTTTGCGGACTTTTTGACACAGGGTGCCGAACTGTGACGTTACCAGAACTGCAATTACACTCTTAATTTCATTCAAATTTGATTTCAAGGACAATCTTTCATTACAGATAAACGACACTGGACAAAGCAGGATCTGCAGTAAATCTGACATTTTCTGTGTCCCATTTATTTGCAACCTATTTGGCCGTATTAATGGAATGTATTCCTAATGAGCTCTCCCAAATCTTTTCTGACACTTAACCTAATTGCTCCACTTTCTGTTAAGACTCTTCTCGTGAAAAACAATTAAAGAATTTCCTCGTCTGAAGGTTAACTGTGAAAGGATCCATCGCAGGCATTTCCTGTTCTACTTTTCAAAGGCAAGAAAAGCCATAGATATGGATTTAACAGATCCCATTCTCGGCACAGGCTGCCAACACAAGCCAAGCAGACGTGCATTAGGGCCCAGAGCAGCTGTAAGGAAGAAGTAGCACACCAACAGTATTTGTCATTTCGTCTGCAAAATGAGTGATTGTTCCAGGCTCTACTAAACCCTGGCTGAGAAGAAAGACAACCCAACAGAATAGTCCTACTAATTAATATTACACAGTTTGGATCTGAAGAAATCACTGAGAACTGCTGGACTCGACTTATAAAGTACTGAACAGTCAGTTGTAATATAGAAAAGTATGTATTATGTACCACACCTGCAAACTGGAACCCAGACGTTAAATGTCCCACATCTGTGTCAAGTATAAGAGAATTATATTCTGGACACAACAGATGAGCCATTTTTAAAGAAAATCGACTGATTTTTTTAGCCAAACAAATAACATCTTTAATTTCCCTGCTGTCATGATCTGACAGCCGTTTCTGCCGGTTCTCCAAGGATATCATTTAGTCAGAAAGTACACATTCACTTGAATCCTTTGTGGTGAAACAGTGCAGAGAGAAAAACAACAATCCAGAGAAAAAGCGACAGAGAAAGTGAACTACGGTACAATGAATGGATAACACACATTCACACTTCATTACACACACATTCACACTACAGACACACCAGCCAGCTCTATGCTAAATATCCTTGAAAATATATTACAAAGAACTCATTCTTACCTGCGAGGAACAAACGAAGCCTTGCCTCAGCTCAAGTTCAGCCTAAAAGTGCAACTAAGTGAAAACTCCAGTCCGGCCAGCCAGCAAAGCAAGAACCACAACCACAGCTCCATTCACCCGGTGTAAACTTACAGTCAGCTTTTTCCCCCATTTGCATTCCCCCCCCCCCCACAATAGTTGTCCAGCCCCTAGTATCAGCTTACAGCCACAGAAGCCTGTAAAGCAGTCGATGATTTGGTCAGACTCAGCCAAACCGCTCCCACCACCATGCAAAGCTCTGAGCCCTGTCTACAGCTATGACACACACACTCCAACAGCACAGTCAAAACTTCACAGCCTATCTAGTCAAATACTTACTTTCGACAACAGCGCTGCTTTCATACACAAGTTAACAGACTTAAAATATTTACTTTTGTGGCCAATGGCTCCTCTGAGTCAGCCTCTCTCATTCTGCTAAGTGCTGAAGACACACCTTCTACTGCAAGGCCAAGCTCCATTCAGCTAATAAACAAGGAAAAGCTCTGATATTAACAACTGTGACCTACACAACAAGTTATAGAACAATAAAAGACAAACCACTTCATACAGAGGCATCCAACAACTGTAATTCATTCAACAAATGATAAACAGTCGTATGCAGAAAATTTTTCTTTTTTACTCTTTTATTGACTGAATTTAACATTTTGTGGGGAATTAAATGTAAAATGTGGGCTGTGCAAAACGTATAGCACATTTAATGTATTTTATCGTATTTTTGTAAAATTAGAAAATGTAGAGAATTTGTTTTATTTAGAAAATAAATAAAAAATGTGCAGAAAATATATCAATTTGTTCCGTGTAGACGTGAACTTACATTTATTATTTTCACACAGAAAATCAACAAAATGAACAATTTGGGGTGTGCAAACAAGTGCATATGTCTGTATAGTTAATAATAGTAATAACAATAGTAATATGGTAACTAAATTGGGTTAATGTTTGTCTTATGAAACATTCATTTTCTAAATTTATGAAAATAATTATGCAAATTAAATACAAACAACAAGATCTAATCAGTGTTAGTCATCAGGTTTTAAAGTAGAGAGAGAGAGAGAGAGAGAGAGAGAGAGAGAGAGAGAGAGAGAGAGAGAGAGAGAGAGAGAGAGAGAGAGAGAGAGAGAGAGAGAGAG
>BRDA01006764.1:78142-85642 GCA_036984385.1 Crenuchus spilurus
GAGTCAGAGTGAGTGAGTGAGTGTGAGAGAGAGAGAAAGACAGAGAGATAAACAGTCAGAGTGAGTGAGTGAGAGAGAAAGAGAGAAACAGAGAGAGTCAGAGTGAGTGAGTGAGTGTGAGAGAGAGAGAAAGACAGAGAGATAAACAGTCAGAGTGAGTGAGTGAGAGAGAAAGAGAGAAAGAGAGAGAGAGTCAGAGTGAGTGAGTGAGTGAGAGAGAGAGACAGAGAGAAAGACAGAGAGATAAACAGTCAGAGTAAGTGAGTGAGAGAGAAAGAAAGAGAGAAACAGAGAGAGAGTCAGAGTGAGTGAGTGAGTGTGAGAGAGAGAGAGAGACAGAGAGACAGTGAGAAAGACAGAGAGATAAACAGTCAGAGTGAGTGAGTGAGAGAGAAAGAAAGAAACAGAGAGAGAGTCAGAGTGAGTGAGTGAGTGAGTGAGTGTGAGAGAGAGAGAGAGAGAGAGAGAGAGAGAGAGACAGAGGGAAAGACAGAGAGATAAACAGTCAGAGTGAGTGAGAGACAGACAAAGAGAGAGTGAGAGAGACCAAGAGACCGACAGAGAGTGAAAGAGAGCGAGAGTGAAAATAAAGAGTGATAGAAGAGAGAGAGAGAGAATATGAGAGATAGATAAAGAGAGAGTGTGAAAGCGGGTGATGGAGAGAGTTAGAGAGAGGAGAATGAAAGTGGAAAAAGAGTTTGGATAATGAAAAACTGAGATGAAGAGAGAAAGACAAACAGCCAGAAAAAGGGAGAATGAGAGAAAAAAGAGCCAAGGAGAAAGAAGGGAGAATAAAGAATGAGGGAAAGAGAAAGAAAGTAGAGATAGACAGAAGTAAAGGAAGAAATAGTAAGAAGATAAAATGAAGAGGCAGAGAAAGGCAAGATAAAGACGGAGAGAAAGAGAAAAAAGAGGCAGAGTAAGAAAGCCAGAGAGAAGGAGGGAGAGAAGGAGAGATGGAAAGCAACAGAATGGAGAGAGAGGGTGGGGGTAGAGAAACTAAAAAAAGTAAGGAGAGGAGAGGGAGAGAAAGAAAGAGGGAGGAAAACAGAATGAGCAGAAAGAAAGAAAAGAGAAAGTAAGGCGAGAGAGAGAGAGAGAGAGAGTACATTTGATTTGTAGTGTGTAGATGAGTGAGGCGTTGAGGTGAAGCGTTTGGGGAGAATACCAGCACGTACAGGGTGGGAACAGACTCCAGGAGGCCGGCCGTAGAGCAGAGCAGGGGGACGCTGAGGGGCAGTGGAGGGAGGCACAATGACACGTCATTACACATGCATGGGACAGCGCAATGCACTCATGCACATACACATTAAACAAGGTCATCAATTACACACAGAGGGCCACAGGGAGAACACTGAGTATGCAGCCATTAAAGTAAAAAGCAAAACCACAGCAAAAACGCCTTATATACGCTTTATATGCAATTATGCTCCTCATGTGGTAAAGCACAAACATCATGCAAGGCATTCCATCATCAGGACCAGGCTGTGGTGCTTTGCTTTTTTGTGATAAAACAGTTTCCCGAGGCACAACGACTATTCTCCCTAGACTGGTTTGTGTGCTGATTGCATAGCATTGTGTCATTTTTACTGATACTGTTCCCTGAAGAGCATGCAGGCTGCAATATTTTGCCCACCCAAAGACAGCACACTGATGAGTTTGATGAGTCAGAATGAGTCACTCCTTTGGGGATGCCAGTATGCACTGATGTGAAGCTTGAAAAGGCCAGAATCTCAGCAACAGCCCTGTGTTTTTAGAGCACTTGGCAGGGTGTTCGGCAAAAAAACATGATGTAAAGTGACCTCTCTTAAGCTTTCAGAGCATGAACCGGGACCACTCCAAACATGACAAATCTCATTACTCATGCAGTGAATGTTAGAGCATGAAACACTCCATTTCACACTCACATTAAATCATAAGGTTTATTCTGCCAGTCTTTGTAGGACTTGGCCGCACAGTGATGTGCTTAATGTTCTGTAAATAAAGAAATTCTGCATATACTATGATAAATGGCATAATGTAAGAACGTTCCTAACATATTCCGCCCACTTACTCTGTTAGAAACTCAACACAGGAAAATAAACAGCTGCTGTGAATGCACAAGGTCACTGAGTTTGTGCAGAGAGATGGAAAGCTGAAAGAAATCAAATATAGTGTGTGGAAGTGAAAGCTCAGAGTGAGCACAAATTGGAGCTGGTGGACATTGTGCTCGGAGGTTTGAAACATTTTGCATCTCGCTTTGCTCAGAGTTTGACGGTTTAGGAAACTGTGCCATAAGGAGTGAAAAATATTCCTCCATTATTCTCTTGAATTGCAGTCTGCAAGGTATCACATGGCAGCATTTAGTCTTCCCTCCTCTGACAGGGCTCTAGGAGCCGTGATTCATCTGACAGTATCCGGAATTTCCTCTCAGCACCTGTTCATGCTCACTCACACAGCTGTACCACGCAGGCTTCCTTCATGGCTGCTTCAGTATGTCACCTCACATCATCATCTCCTGGTCTGCTCTCTCCCTTCATAACCAACACTGGCACAAAGAATTAGAGCCACCAGAAAGCACATCAGCCTTATGCACAGGGAGGTGGTCATTGGCCTGTCTAATTCTAAAGATCTTGAATTTTAGTGTAAAGCTTGGGAGAAATCATTTTAGTGAAACTGTTTACAATATTATGAAATCATTCACAATATTTAAATGCCATTTAAGATGCAGGGACAGTTACTGCCGCACTCAGACTACAGGACTGATGCCTTTTCTCAGTGTGAGACACTAAATCAAGAAGAGGGATGCTCTTCTCAATGTTTGCTTCATAAAAAGTTTCTCATCACCATATTCAGAACAAATGAAGCCCCATCAACTGTGTAAAGAGATTATATGGCCCTAAAACTCATTTTAAAACACACAAGGTGTCCGGTTTGCTTCTTCATACAAACAATCGTGAATAACTAATACTAATGGACTGGAACTTCATCTGGTAATGAAATCTGGATTAAGTAATCCTTGTTATATATAAATGAATATAAAAAAAACTAATATTTTATATACAGTGGTAACCCTACTTACGAGCATCCCTACTAACGAGTATTCCAGGTAACGGAATATTTATGTTCCAGGTAACGAGTAGCCTAAATTAGTTCAAGTATGCCAACCGCTAGGGGTGCTGCGGTCGTAGCATCTCCTAGATGATACCGTAGAAGAAGAGGTCAGTCATTACCTTTGACCGAAAGTGAAAGTGCTAGTGAAAGCGACGCTAAGGTAGCAAAAGAAAGTTAGATAAATTTAACTTTTACTTTTCATATGATAAGTGTAACCATGCCATACACATACGCCCGTCCTCCTGAGCCGCCAGCCTACACGAGCACTGTCGGTCTCCCTCTCCTTAGCGGCCAGCCTACACGAGCGTCATCGTCGTCTCCTTTATTTTTTTAAAAACCCATATAAACACATTATTTAGCATATTAAAGTATACTGTATATTGGCCGGCTGACACGGATTAATCAGTTTTACATGTATTCTTATGGGGCAAACCAGCCAACGAGCTTGGCTCCTGCACGGATTAAACTTGTAAGTAGGGTTACCACTGTATATATATACTTATACTATATGTTTGGTCATCCTCTTTTATTAGTTGTGTTTTTTAAATCTAGTTTTATTATGCACATCACTTGCTGTTATTAAATGTGCTTTATAAATAAAAATGACATTGATATTTTGTCTCCATATCTTCATCAGTATTTTAAGTTATTCACAGTTGTTTGGGTAAACAAGCAATGGGACACCCTGTATCTTTGCTCATGAGGATGAGCAGTTTTGGTGCATTGAAATAGTTCTACCCAAGTCTTGGTTTCACTAAAGTTCTGGGATTTATGAATAAAATAGAAGATAAATATAAATGAATTGTTTCAGACCTGGGTAAGTCCTTAGTGATTTGCAATTTTCAGTCACACAGTATTTGGACACACAAGTCCATCAATCACACATGGTGAGAGACAGGTCAGTCCTATGTAATTCCCTGAGTGTCAATGGTCAGTCTAAAAAAGAAACACCTGAATCACGCTAAAGATAAAGGGCAGATGTGTATCTCAGACCAATTTTATGGGTTCATAACTCTAATGTGAATTACATACAATAACAAGGTAAGATGAAATCTAAAGGGCAGATTCTACAGATTCAGGGAATGTGTGAATAGTATTTGTGCTGTATTCTCACAAAGATATTAACAGAAATAATCTGATTTGACATGACAGAATGTTCATCAACTCCAGAGGGTAAAACATATTATTGACAAGTAGTGGGAGCATATTTGTAAAGCACGTCAGAAATTGAGCTTCTGACTGTTTCAGACTCTGCTGATGATGTTTCTGAAGATGTGCGTCACTACTCTTTATGTGACCCAAGTCACAAACAAAGCCTATTATTAAAGTAAACACTGTGTTGTATTGGAGTAAAGGTGCACAGTTTGTAGGCTGGTGAAAGTAGTCAAGCCACACAGCAATTTCAGAGGGTGGACTTCTTATGTAATGTAAGTGGAGGCAAAAGGAAGGATGCTGTCAATGGGCAACAAAGTTGCAAGATAAAGTATGTGAACCTTTGGGATTACTTGGGTTTCTACATAAATTGGTCATTAAATGTGTTCTGATCTTCATCAATAGACAAACACAGTCTGCTTAAAGTAATACTGCACAATTTTTTGTTTTGTTTTTATTGAAAACAACATGTAAACATTCACAGTGCAGGGTGGAAAATGTATGTGAATCTTTGGATTTAATAACTGGTTGACCCTCTGTTGGCAAAAATAACCTCAACCAAAAATTTCCTTTAGTTACAGATCAGATGAATTTTGAACGGTTAGGAGGAATTTTGGACCATTCCTCTTCACAAAACAGTTTCAGTTCAGCAATATTCTTGGGAGGTCTGGTGTGAATTGCTCTCTTGAGGTCATGCCACAGAATCTAAATTGGGTTGAAGTCAGGACTCCAGAAGGCGTATTTTTTCTGTTGAAGCCATTCTGTTGTTGATTTACTTCCATCACTTTGAGTCGCTGTCCTGTTGCATCACCCATTCTCTGTTGAGCTTCAGTTGGCAGACAGATGGTATTAACATTTTTTTCTGCAAAATGTCTTGATAAACTTGTAAATTAATTTTTCCACTGATAACAGCAATCCTTCCAGGCCCCAAGGAAGCAAAGCCGCCTCAAACGATGATGCCCCCTCCACCATATTTCATAGTTGGGATGAGGTTTTGATGTTGGTGTGCTGTGCTTTTTTCTCCACACACAGCGTTGTGTGTTCTTTCCAAACAAGTCAATTTTGGTTTAATTTGTCCACAGAATATTTTGTCAGGAGTGCTGTGAAACATCCAGGTGCTCTTATATAAACTTCAAATTTGCAGCAGTGTTTTTTTTGGACAGCAGTGGCTTCCTCCATGTGTCCTTCATGAACTCCATTTTGGTTTAATGTTTTACTTATTGTAGATTTGTCAACAAAAATATTAGCATGTGCCAGAGATTTCTATAAGATTTAAGCTGACACCCTAGGATTCTTCTTCACCTCACTGAGCATTCTGCACTGTGCTTTTGCAGTCATCTTTACAGGATGAACATGCCTAGGGAGAGTAGCAACAGTGCTGAACTTTCTCTATTTGTAGACAGTCTGTCTTACCCTGGACATATGAACATCAAGGCTTTTAGAGATACTTTTGTAACCCTTTTCCAGCTTCATGCAAGTCAACAGTTCTGGAACGTAGGTCTTCTGACAGCTCTTTTGTGCGAGGCATGGTTCACATCAGGCAATACTTCTGGAGAACGGCAGACTCAAAACTGGTGTGTGTTTCTATAGGGCAGGGCAGTTTTAATCACCATATCTCATCACATTGATTGGCTCCAATTAGCTCTTGGAGAAATCATTAGGTTAAAGGTTCACATATTTTTCCACCATGCACTGTGAAGGTTTACACACAACAACAACACAACAAATAAAAACCTAAAAACATAATGTTTTGTGCAATATTAGTGTAAGCACACTGTGTTTGTCTATTGTTGTGACTTAGATGAAGATCAGAACACATTTATGCAGAAATCCAAGTAATCCCAAAGGGTTCACATACTTTTTCTTGCAACTATATATCTTATAGAAGTGCAATATAAACACAAAAGTGCATATTACAGAAAACAAAAACAAGTTATTATTAATTATATCACAATCAATATGATTACTCTTACATATCCACAACCCTAAAATTAAAGCTATATATTGGATTATGAAACTCTTAAAAAATATTTTTTGCTTTTGATCTTTGATCATTTCTGTATCTGACTTCCATTGTTAAACTCCTCTTATGCTTTTACATAATACAATAATAATAATACAACTTATGCTGCAAAATGAAAGCTTTGAGAAGAATTTAGAT
Source organism: Crenuchus spilurus (assembly GCA_036984385.1). Classification (NCBI taxonomy): domain Eukaryota; kingdom Metazoa; phylum Chordata; class Actinopteri; order Characiformes; family Crenuchidae; genus Crenuchus; species Crenuchus spilurus. The sequence continues at coordinate 84,549 of BRDA01006764.1, forward strand.
GATGTTTAAGCAAACAACCACACAGGCATCACTTTTGACATTACTTGCAGGTTTGCAGGTAATATCTTTATTGTAAGGGGAAAAATACAGAGGTTGTTATTTACCAAGCAGTCTGCATGTGTTTGTTTATAGATTGGTACCTGGTTTTGGCACTGAATTGGTGACAGACTGAGGGACCTTGTCATTAATCAGCTCCACACACTCGCTGGGAAAGAAGCCAACCTACAGGAAGCAAGAGAAATTACCACAGATCACATTTTGCACATCTCCAAAAACACCTTGTGATTACAGCCTTATAGCAATGTCATAATACTGAATCATAAAACTCTTGACACTATTAGTCATTACCCTGAAATGACTGCTGTGGAATCTGACTAATGTGTGAAGAAAACAAGTCATTTGGCAAGGCCTTTAGAAGAGGTGGACTTTGACTCCTTGGCAGTGGTTATATAATGGTATATGGCACACTGTACAGTGCACTATTAAAATGTTAGCCAATGCGGATACAGTATGCTTGACTTTGTATAGTATTCGCTATAGATGATGAATCCTGAATATCCTAGACTCAAAATCATGTCAGCACATGACTTATGTATTGTATGTTTAAAGGCACAGAGACTGCTGGAAATATTTGAGCAAATAAGTGATGACATTTCAAACTTTAGTCTGTTTTTGATTATGAAGGCATGGGGTAATATGGCTTCTTATGAAAACACTGAAACTCTAATCCAGTCTATAAAATAAACATTTATATTCCATTTACACACATTGGGAAAAATTGGTGAATGTGTTCCTCACTGTATGTCCTGACAACAAAAACATCTTGAACCCTTAGAGACCTGTAGATAAGAGGTACACGTGAGGTTCCAAAGTTCAGTTATCTCTCAGTCTCCAATATGAAGAAACGAAAGAACAGCCTGACACATCTGATTATATGAATTCTAAACTGCGATTATGCTTTAGAAGGAATTAAATAGTCTGTTAAGGACTCTAAGTCCTCTATGTAACCTCGGTGCTGACCGAGCACAACCTTACCACTAAATCTGATTACATATATACACAATCCCTAACCCGGCTAGCTGTGTATGTGTCTG
>BRDA01006764.1:88142-99703 GCA_036984385.1 Crenuchus spilurus
ATAATATAATATAATATAATATAATATAATATAATATAATAATTATATTAAAAGGGATTAATGGTTTGGTGTTTGTTATTACTAAACCTGTAAAGCTGCTTTGTGACATCAGTTGTAAAAAGCGCATTATAAATAAATTTGATTTAATAATTTAATTTAGAAATGTAAATATTGAAAAGTTTCAATACTTTGGATCCTTGGTGCCACTCTACTTCTTATTGCACTTCCACTGCTAGTGTAACCACAGCAGATTTACTTTCCATCCTGCTGAAAGAAATGAGAAGGAGAGCCAAGAACACCTGCTTCCACAATCACATCTAGCCACTTCAACAAGGGCCACAACAAAGAGTCTGACAAGTGTTTATTTGTGGTTTAGTGTTGTGTCACTTTTGTGAAAATGTGTGTGTGTGTGTGTGTGTGTGTGTGGGCTTGAGAGTGAGCTTTAAAGGGAATGGGTAGAAGAGACTACTTTTACTTTAAGAGCATAATGGTGGCTCAAAAAGCTACAGCTGCACTCAGAATGATAAATTGGGCTCAATTATAATTCCACATGGCTCTCACATTGAGTCATATGGCAAGGGTTGGTGAGGTGGAGCTGTTTCAACTTTAATGCGGCTCACAGATCTGTGTGACTAAGAACGAGCTCATGTATCAAACACAACTTAAGAAAAATACTGCACCATGACTTTATTCAAAAATAAGACACTATCCTCATGAGAGACTCTCCAGATAAGAAAGCACATGAATCAAGACAAGCACCTTCAGAACTAAGAACATTGCTTAAGATTCACTGTGAGCCAGCATAGCTCACAATGCCTAAAATTAAAGAAAATACAACAAACAGAGAAGGATTGCCATTTTGTATGTATTTCCTCTTAATATTCATAGATTTCAGCTCCAGTTCTAGATCTGCTCTCCTATTATAAGAAGCCTCATGAATAGTCCTGGCTGCTAAAATCACATCCACAGACTTCGGGAGTCTAAAAGAATCTGTATCAAACCTTTGTTAAGTAACTTCTGAAGGAATCCCATGAGGAGTCTGTCACTGCTGTGTATGAATTGTAGAAAAGAAGAAGAATCAAATGCTTCACTGCAGCCACACTATAGAGCTAAGCTTTGATTCACAGAGGACTGATGGGACAAACTCCAGTAGAACTTCTCTCCAGGTTCCACCCTACAGTCACATTGAATCCTGGACACAAGCTGGCACCAGCTTTCAAAATCAAGTCCAAACTGAACACAAAGGCCAAATGGGGCTGAAAAGAATGCTTAATTATGTGGATGGGGATACAGGACCCTTGTAGTGGACCATGGCCTGCAAGCCAAAAACACTTGCTCACAGATTTTGTGCTTAACTCACAGTATAAATGAAACACACCAAGAGGAGCAAAATGGCAGTAAAGCACAATCTATATTAATAATAATATAATGAACCTAATTGTTTTTAATGACCCTGGACTCAACTGGTTTTCACAACAAAACATTCAACTGCATCTCAGACTAACAAAGCTTATCTTGCACCAATTCAGCTAAACAAATGGACGATGTCAACAGTGTTTAAATGGACACAGGACAAGAACTGGCATTAGGGCTCTTTCGCACTATACGACCTACTCGATTAAACACTCAACATTCATACTACAGTGTAGAGCTGCCACAAGAATCAAAAGTATCAAAATATTTCCATCCATCGTCTTAACTGCTTAATCCTGGTCAGGGTGGCGATGAGTACCCCTAACTCTTCATTGGCCTCTGAGCAAGGCTTTACATTACATTTGAACTGTAGCCAGGATGTCAATCTATCTACACACGAACATACACACATTAACACACAGGACAATTTAGAGCAGGGGTGTCCAAACCTTTCAGAGTTCTTAGGTGGTCATGGTACATTTTTAAAGTATTCCAAAAACCAACACTCCACCAGCTTTGAAAATTTACTCACAGCTGCATTTTTAAAAAAATGCCAAATATGCACATAAACTGCAAACCTGGCAACTCTGAAGTCACAAATCGTAAGTAGTGTGCTTCCTGATGTATAATGCAGTGCAACTTCTCAACTCCAGACTCACAAACTTTTCAGCATACCATCAAAGCCATTACATTTTGCTCACCCATCGTGGCTGGAGCTCCGTCAGTGTTGACTCCACACAACTTGTCCAAAGGCAGACTCATATTTTCAATGGCAACTGACACAGCCTCAAAAATATCCTTTCCTCTTGTACCCATGAGGCTCCTTAAATCGAGGAGCTCTTCTGAAATGCTGAAGTCATCGCCAATCCCTCACAAAAAACAGCTGAGTTGTGTCTGTGGTGTCAGCACTTTCATTACACGTGACTGAATTAAACACACACACTTCCCTCTGAACTCAGTGAACACAAAATTTTCCCAATGTGCCTGAAATCTTCTGATTCGGTCTATTTTTCGTACCATTGGAGCTGCCATGTCTACACAAAAGCTCAGGAACAGTAATGTAGATGTATTATTGTTAACATTTTGTGTTAGGCAGGAAAAGGAGATGTGGAGCATTTAGGTTTTACATGACAGCGACACCCAGTGTTCAAATTAGGACTCACATTTATTTTACAACCTGCTTAATAACGGGCTGTAGTTTGGACACCCCTGATTTAAAGTAACCAATTCAGCTGAGCTCCATGTTTTTGACTATGGCAGGTAAGCAGAGACTCCGAAGGATACCTTTGTACACAAAGGGAGAACATGCAAACACTACCCAGATGGGGAGTAAAGCCCAAGGCCCCAGCACTGAGATGTGTGTGCCAACCACCAAGCTACTGTGCCGCCAATCAAAACATTTCAATAATCAAATCTGACAATCAATTTTATACTCGAACTTTCAAACACTTTTAAATTCTTTCAAATAAGTTGCACCAATTTAACACTGTATTTTGCTAGATTTTTATAAGACAAATCAGGAGTATTTTTAGTTTATAGTTATACAGTACAAATTTAGTACCTGGTATCAAAGTCAAAATGCTGGTATAGTGACAACCATTTTACAGTGAGGTTTTAAATGACATAAAAACTTAAAACAGCACTTTAACACATCAGCAGAACAGCACTGACCTCCCAAATGATCCTGAGCATCATTAAAATGAAAACATTTGTTGTAAAAATCATGTACTTTGAAAAGGGCATTGCCTGTGCTGCAAGTGCATGTAGAAGTAGTGTTTTTTCTGAAGGCAAAACCTAAAGGGATTGGTTCAACTAATTCACGAAAAAGTCGAGAGTAGTGTTTCACCACTGATCCTAAATATGACCTAATACTGAGGTGCCAGTGCCAAAACTCATGCTCAGAGGTGTAAAATGACCTTGGCAGCTTTTTTCTTATGATGGTTCAGAACATTGGGTGGCACAGAGCACCTGATTACACAGGAGAGCCTCCACTTAGCAGCAGAGAAAGAAAGCGCCTTCCATTACTGCTAACCGTTATGAGCAGCATTAACAGCCACTCAATCTTCAGAGCGGATCGATTTAGCTGTGAAAATATGCCATAGTTCAAGTATACTTCTCAGGCAAACAAAGTGAGAAAAAACCCCAACACAGCAGGGAGAAGAGGCCTTTTAAACACAAAAAGCCTACAGAGACTTACATCTGACTGCCTCTACATCATAAGCCATTAGATGCTATTAAGTGTCCCAGCTCCTACACTTGCTTTGTAGAGCTCTGGAGGTGAGGCAGGCCATGCAAACAACTGACCATTACTGTTAAAAGCTAAGAGTCCAAAACAGTTTACGGGCCTCATGGGAGAGGTAAGGGATGCATACAGTGTAGTGCCGAAGTCTCCATGATATTGTTTATAATGGGCACAACTTCAACTTTATCTGGCAGGCTAATGGCTATTTGATGCTGTCTTTAATAGACTATCATTTCTAAATTACTTACATTAAACATCCTATTTTGATTGGTTGTAGTGGTCTGCCATTATTTGCTCTTATATTTTCAGACATAAATTGTTAAGTACAGCATAATAAACCTAAATTGCTAATATTTACACCAATCAGCCATAATAATATAATAATTATTATATATAATTACAGACTGTGGTCCAAATGTTTCTCTGTATACCTTGTTCACCCTGTTCTTCGGTGGTCAGGACCCTCACAGGACCACCAGAGAGCTGGTGGATCATTCTCAGTGTTACTGCCGAGGTGGTGATGTGTTAGTGTGTGTTATACTGGTACAAGTGGATCTGACAGAGCTGTTGAAGTTTTTAAACACCTCAGTGTCACTACTGGAGTGAAAATTGTGACCAACCAGACAACAGCATCAGGACTAGAGGACCAACACAAACTGTGCTGAGTTACTGTCTCTGACTTTACATCTACAAGGTGGACCAACAAGGTATGTCTGTCTAATAGAGGACAGTGAGTGGACAGTGTTGCTGTGTCTACAGTAACCTTTTGGGTATTAAAATGTGCTTTTATTTAACATAACAGTCTGTAAACAGACTGATGGGGGTCTTACCTCTGCTCTTTCCCTCAAGCTGTCGAATCGGGGCAGCTCTGGGAGCTGGGAGAACCGTCGGTCATAAATACAGAGATGGAGGTGCTTGTCCAGCACACGGAAGTCTTCATAACTCCGCCTCACGATCCAGCTTCGTCCCTGTGGAGCAGCAGGACAGGGTCACAAACTTAGACAGGTAAACAAACAAGTGTGCAATGTCGGTGTCTACCTCCCTTATTCCTTGTAAAGTCTCTGACAAAAAAACCCATCATGCTCACAGTAGTGCTGGGCACATAAGGGCTTAGCCTTTGGCTTAGAGCCCAGCAGGACAGAGCACCGCTGCAACAACCACACAACAGTTATCTGTCTGTTTCAGCTCCTCACATTGCCAGCATACCGACAGTGAAAAGATGACACGAGGACACACTGATGGAACCAGATAGACCAAGACAGTGGAATTAAAAAAACATTATTCAATGTGTAACAAAGAGAAGAAAGATTCTAGCCCATCCTCATACACAGGAATGTGAGGTTTGTGGTAGAGATGGGCATTCGAATGGTCTTTGCTATCTGAATCTCCACATTTTAGAGCAGTCTGCAGATTTTCTAAGGACACATTTTTCAGATTGTTCTGAATAAAAGAAGATGTAAAAAAATTTCAGATGTGACTTTGTTGTTAGCTCTGAGGTTAAGGTTGCTTTAATACACTAGAACTCACTAGACACCTAAATAGCTCAGCCGTTTCAAAATACATCACTCGGCCAATTCATACCACAAAAAACTAAAGTAAGGTCTCATAAACTAGTCTGGGTGTTAGTGGACATAGTATGACATACACGTCAGCTAGAAGCAGAACTAGTGGAAGACTGATCTTGTCCAATATGGCAAGTGCAGCATTCAGCTACTCAAACGTATGTTATTGCATTAAAGCTTACTGTCAGTCATACTTACTTTAGACCTTTACAAGTGTTTGTGATTTAGCTTAATGGTAACAACTTGACTACTTGGGTGTCTGAGGTCTGGTGTATGTTAGACCATCAGTATGGAGTAAGATCACTGTCAAAAATGCACACACCCATAAACAAATTTGTTCACGTATGCATACGACTTAAATTATTACAAGTACATTTTGAAATATTATGGGTACGTTTTCTTACTTACGAATACGACTGAAAAGTGAGCAAACACTGTCAAAAACACGTCACCGGGCTTCAAGGCCAAACTCATTAAGTGGATGCCACACTCCGGTTTGTTTAATGTTTAATTTTGTATCTTTTTTTATTTATATTTTTTAAATAATTAATTATTATAAATTAATTTAATTTCTATTTGCCAGTGTCCCCCCCCCCCAATGTAGTAGTAGCCAATTAACCCATCCCATCTGCTAGGGGCTTTCCCCATCACTCGGCAACTCTAGGAGGGTGAAGACAAGCACAAGCCTCCTCCGATTTGGCCACCGCCTCTTTTCAAACTACAGATGATAAACCGTCACTGGGGAGCTAACACGCTCAGAAAAAAGCGCAGGATTCCCAGCTGTGATGGACCAATCAGTAGACGCCTGAGCCAGCAGACACTGTAGTGTGAAAGTGATGAGGAGAGAGTGCCAACTAACCGCCCACAGAGAACACGGCTAATTTTTGCTCTCTCAGACCCCGGCTGTTGATGGCGAACAGCATGAATGGGATTCAAACTTGCTATCTTCTGCTCATAGTGTCAGCGTCTTAGCCTGGTCAGCTACTCAGGTCTCCCTTATTTGAATGTTTGATTATAAAAATAAATCATTTGAATGTCATCTCTTCCCTAATATAAAAAAAAAATCTTGCCAAATTGTGTGCACTGCCCAACAAACTCCATAGCATACAAATGGGTCGGAAAGCTCAGCTTGCTGAGGCATTGCTTTAATTGCTGATGAACACCAGAGTTCAAGTTCTTACATCACTCACTACCTGAGCTTCCGTTAAGCAGATCTATTGTAAATCCTACCCAGGAGTATTGCAGTTACATTCCCTGCTTTCCCAATTCCTAAAGGAAATGTACTGAATCACTTTGATAGGGGAAGCATTCTGATATGAACTTTATTTGGTTTATGACCATCTTCAGAGCCTCTAATATTATTTCCAATTCAAAAACACAGGTGTAGTGAAGGACATCATTACACAGTCCTAAAAGACTGGACACCCTGTTTAACACTGCTGATTCTCTAAGTGCAAGTACTCACAGAGAATAGACTAGTGTTGTAAGAAAATATAAATTCACTTAAGTATTACAATATAATGTTTTGTGACACTGCATCAATTATAAAAAAATACAATATTGGCTTTGAATTAATAGTTTACATGCAGGAAGGTAGTGGTGGTAGACAGTTTCTCTTTACTGTTTCTGTTCTTTTTCTATTTTCTGAGGAAATGGCCACTGATGGTAAATCAGTGGCTGGATTATCCTGCGTTCCACAACAGACCACGAGCTCAGCTACACCTACTGCTACCATTTCCTTCAGCTCCAGAGGTGGATTCTCCTGTGGTCCACACCAGACCAGCTGCTTACCTACATCTACTGCTGGCAATCAGCGCTCACCTATATGTACGTCTGCCAACCTCTGACCCTCCCCCCATTACCCACCTACATCAATTACACTGAAATAGAAATGGACTGCTACTAGCAGTAATCATACTGATGCTTCCAGGCTGATGGACTTTTATTTTAACCCCATACAGATGCAATTATAACTATTATTAATATCATTATTGTGTTACACTATAACACAATATCAGACTTAACTGATGATGTAAATTTCTATCAATAGTTTGATTAGAGGAAGATGGATCACATTTCAAGTCTTGGTTCTTCCCAAGGTTTCTTCCTCCAGCCTAGAGGGAGTTTTCCCTTGCCACCGTCGCCTTTGGCTTGCTCGCATTGGGTTTTGATTCAAATTGTCTGATGCTAATTATGTACAGCTGCTTTGTGACAATGTCCGTTGTAAAAAGCACTATATCAATACATTTTGATTTGATGATTTGATTTGTTTCAATTTGTGTTGTGTTGAGTAAACCCCTGAATGCTAGACGACAATGCACCTACAGTATATTTAGCCATTAGACTATTCCAGTCCAAACATAACTAAACAGTGTAAAGGTGCACTGCTGACAATCTTACAATTTATTTATTTTTTTACATTACAGCATCACAACATATCGCAATATATTGAATTTGAACACTTGTTTGATAAATAGCACATTGCCATGTTTTTGCCAATACACAGGACTAGAACAAACAAAACTTTTGCACATTTTATAGCATGATTTCTATTTACATGCAGAATTTTGCAAAATGGTAGAACATAAAATATTTAATCTACGATAACTTCTACAAATGCCCCTTTTTCAGTAAATGTGCATTAAAATGCGTCAAAAATATGTTATATGTAAATGCTGTATTAACATATTTTCACTTTGAAAATCAATAAAATGTAATTTGACCAGGAGTGTTCAAACTTTTGCACTGGTGTCACAGAACAACCCATGAGTACTATGACATTGTATGCCACAACAGTTATATCACTGTTACTACACTGACGAGGACGAAATTGAAAGTATGTGTTAACTATATGTACACTTATAATATGTTACTCATCAATGACACTACCAAGTGACATTTTGGAACATACTGTACAGCGCATGACCTCGCAGAACTATAGTTACTGACTAGCTACATCAGTAGTGGTCTGATCCTAGTACCATAATGATCAGTCACTCTGTGTCATTGTAGGGAAATTGGTGATGTCTTCTGCCCCAGCACATACGTTCCTGAATTGTGCAGGGCATCCATCATTCTGGCAGGTTCCTGGAGCTTGGCACTGAGCCCACTACAAAGCATGCATGCAGATCCACAGAGCCCCAGTAAGTAGAGACGATCTCCTCTTAACTTTTGGTAACAACCTTTACACCATATACACTCAGTGGCCACTTCATTAAGTACACACACCTTAACCTATACTCATTGTAGATTCTATCAGCTCTACTGTCCTTATAGGTGTACTTTGTAGTTCTACATTCAGACTGTAGTCCATCTGTTTCTCTGTATACTTTGCCTTTCACCCTGTTCTGCAATGGTCAATGGTTCTTCTACACACATTAACAATCCACTACATACACACTATTGTTGGTTACAAAGTGCACATATAGAGTCAGTGGAGCTAAAATGGATAATGAATGTAAATGCAAGGTATGTGTACCTACTAAAGTGGCCAGTGCATGTAATAATACCATGGTTCTCTATTTCACGTGAGGTACAGCATCACCACACATACCAAGCATGAATTCAGCACCTCATGGATTCAGATTACGTAACATGACATAAAAGGCCAGCTGCAATCATACACTGCAAGGCTAACTACACTCAACTATAAGCTTATCCCAACAATATTGTCTTTCTTTTTCCTCTATTAATCTTTGAAAGTTGAAAGGCTTGGATTCCTCACTGCACATTACTGTCTCCAACCTCCAGAATTCAAGGCAACACAAAACCTCAGAGTGTTTGATATGGCCTTAAAAGATTCCTCTGAACTAGAGCCACAGGCACAGGAACAAAAAAAAAGTGCCACAGAGCCTGGGCCTGCTGCAAAGCTTGCACGACTGCTGGGAAAATAAACAGAAGTGCACAGTCCACAGTGCTTTATTCCTCTACCCCATTTCATATGAACCTTGGGGAGCAGTTATTTGTTTGGGACTCCTGATCACTAAAGTGATCTTCCTGTGCGTCTGCTCTCTCTCTGTGCGGGGGCTCTGGGCCAGTTCCACCACCACTCTCCTTCTGCAACAGGAGCAGGGGCTGTGGATTTGGGTCTCCTGAAGGGAAATGGTGGAATTTCCACAAGCGCGCACACACACACACAGCCACATTTTTCCACCAAGCTTTCAAGGTCAGGATGAGAGTTGCTAGTACTCAAGCAAGTGCATGAACAGGCACTTTCTAAAAGTCTGCGCATGCTTTTTATGCAGTCAGTGTTTTTCTACAATGCTGCAAATAAACCAAATCTTTAAGGGAAGAACATTGACCACACATTCAAAATCAAACCATCATGACTCAATTTGAAACAATCTGGTCTGAAACATCCTAAAATGACTTGATTTAAAGCACAGTTTCCAAAGAACTTAAATCCACAATTTACTATCATTAAGCCTGGTTCACACGACAGGATAATGGGCCAATTTTGAGACCAATTTGCTCCTCCTGACAATCGTAAAAAGTCTCCAGATTTCAGGGTGATCGTAAATGATGAACTGACCTAATGAATCTCTAGTGTGAGATGTCTATAATCCAATCTTTACTTCTCAGATCTTCTCCCAGTGCAGTCAGGGCTGCTCCCCATTGAGAACCATCAATATAAACATGTTCAGTATTTAGACTCAGTGTCCTGTAGTGGGGGATGAAGCTGATTCTCTGGTGTAAAATGTGATGTTGACGTCATGCCTTAGCTGAACTTAGCGTGTTGGTGTGTACAGGAGAAGAAGAAATCAGCAGCTGAATGGTGAGCGAGGCAGACATTTGACAACAGCATGAGGGGCTTTATGTGTGCTATTATCGTTTCAAAAACATCCTTTTCTTTTTCTTTTTCATGGCTTTTTCACAGGTTACTGGTTACGTATTTGTGATTCAGCTTTTGCCAATATTTTTATTTCAAGGTATTAAAAGTGCCAGCTCAAAAGTTTCTCCTCTCAATTCGGTTATATCACTCAGGTCTATGCAGCATCAGTACGGTTATTGTGAACCAACAGTAGTACAGAGTGTCTTGTTTGCTTCATTACCCAAACTATCATGAATAACTTTAATACTACTGAAGATCTGGTGATGATATTTGGATGAAATAAACCTCAGTCTGTGTGAAAAAGACTGAGGCTACAGCATGTGCTGAAAATGTCCCAGCATGCAGTTCTTATCTCCTGATCAGGTGAAATAAAACAGAGTCTGTGCTGTGTTCACAAAGATAACTGAGGATTTTAATGTCTCATTGCAGCAGCTGGCAACTGATGGAGACAGCTGGAAGGGCGCCGGCCTCCACTCCTACAGCTGCAGATATTAGTCATCAGATATTAACACCCATCTACCTGCACTGTAATCATACATGTCAGTCTTTTTCACACAGACTGAGGTTTATTTAATCACAATTTCAGCACCAGATCTTCTTTAATATTACAGTTCTTCACAGTCGCTTGGGTAAAGACCCAAACAGGTCACTATGTATGTTTGTAGTTTGTTGTCCTGTGTAAATCTGCCTAATGTAAACAAGAAGGTGGTCACACCTGACAGTATATCTGCACCAGGTACACCAGCTCTTTTGACTCCAGGCCATTCCGGCTGACTTCACTCTGCTCTTCTGCGAGGGTCAGCTGTAAAACACAGAGAGGTAAAGAAATTGAGAAATACTTGAGAAGAAGGTCATGTTTGGCTTTTAAAGTAGTGGCTGCAAATGATGCATTAGCAGCTTCACACTCACTTCTTCTCTAATAAAGCATTTAGAGCACTTCACTATTCCTTTATTAAGAAAGGTGCTACAGGGTTGAAGAGGCGTTGGATGATTTGTCACCTGCTGAGCATATAGCCCACACACTATGAATAATAGATGGAGATAAATGGAATTACTGTAGTTGTGTTAAACTGGCACAGCAGGTGAATTACAGCTTATTGCTACTCAACCAAGACAACACTGACTGACAAGTGCAAATGCTAATGAATCAAAATCAACCGCACCATACATTCATAAAGAAAAACAGTGACACTGTGGCTTTCACTGTATCAACGTCATTCACAAAGGTAACGTGCACCATTCCATAATTGTTCATGAATCACATTGGATGTCACTTATAATCACATTCACTCACAGAAACCACCTTCTGGGAAAGTAGATCTATACATTTAATTACAATTCTTTACAAAATGATTCACAGAATACTCTGATATGAAATATATTCATATATACATATATAATAAATAATAACCAAAAATATAAAAACATGCACCAAACTGATTCCATCTGAGAATCGTATTTTGATTTATTGAACATTATTTTAACTGAAAGTAAGATTAAATAAATCAGTGAG
>BRDA01006764.1:99803-128190 GCA_036984385.1 Crenuchus spilurus
CTGTTTTTTGTGTTGTTCCAATACACACAAAGGAAATAAACATGTGTATAACAAAACATGTGTAATTGCAATAATTTTCTGGGAGAAATGCTTCACTTTCTGTAAAAAAATTCAGGGGTGCCAACACTTTCAGAACAATGGAAAACCGCCACCAATTTATATATAAAACTAATATATATATATATATATAAAATAACTGTATGTGTGTGTGTGTGTGTTATAGTTAAACTTATATTTGAAGTACTTAACACATCTTAACAGAACTTCCTCCTACACCATTTATACTAAACCCTGTTCAGTTTCAAAAGTTCTTATATTACTCTTCAGTAACTCTGCCCTTAGTGTAAGAGGACTTCAGTAAATCAGTGCTACATATCAGAGCTACACAGGCATATCATATTAAACACCAGCCTCTGAGAGTGTGGGTGAAACTTTATCTGCTTTGGCAATAGTTGTGACCATCTCATGGTCTAAGTCTCATACCTGCTTTCTTCTCTTTCATTACCTCACGTTAAAATTCCAAACTATAACATTACACTGATTTCTCTGCTGGGAAGGTAAAAGTCATGGGAAAAAGGTGGTCGAAACAGCTGGAGAACAGATCAGGAGAACACATAGTAGTATGTTTTTCACCCTTTAGAGTCCAGTTCATTTGGCTAGCTGAGCAGTAGTGTTTACGTGCCAGTGTGACTCTTCTAAAAAACATGAGGCAATATTAGAACAAATGACCTAGTTATCTAGAAGGGCTCAATAACACCACTGTAAAACTACAGCAATGTAGTCATTCCAGACTATAGAGAGATGCTCATCTGCAAGTACCATTTCCATAAAATACATAAAGCTATTAAAACCAAGTGCAATATTGATGCCAGTAATACTTTTCTTATGATTTTAACACTCTTAGCAATAGCTAAGAGTAATAAGGCCCAGTTACACATGCATTTTATTATTAGCATCAGAACAACTATGCATAATTACTGAAATGTATTCATGATAACATGTTTTATTGGTAATCAAAAATTAGTTGATACTGAATTAACTATTAAAACGTCTGCCTAAGAAGTGAAAGCACAGACGCACAAACTGCTGGTCTACAGAGCTTGATGTCAACAGCACTAGCAAAACTGAAGATTCATTAGACTGCCTGGTGAGAAATGACAGCTCAAGCTTTGTAGCCTTCAAGTGGAAAGTGCAGACTTAAGCACAACACAGTACAAGAGAATAAAAACCAGCTAGAGAAGAAAAGACTAAGTGGGAGAACAAGTGAGCGAGCAAGAAAGAGTAAAGCAAAGACAGACAGTGTGCAAGGAAGCACTCACAGAGACGCAGTGTCCCGTCTGCACCGATTAAGGCAGCCGGTCTTTTGTTCACGCAGAGACGCTGGCCACACACCGCTGCACTCTTCAAGGCTCAGACCTTCCTCCCCTCAGTCTACTTTCCACCTCCATCACTCAGTGGGAGTGTGGTGTGTGTGAGAGAGCACTCCGCAGTACCCAGATGTCAGTGTTGTCCCTTCTAGAGCCCAGCTCAGTAGTAAAAGCATGCTAAGTAAGGTCCTCCCACGGCTGCATTCAGACAAACACACACGATGTAGTGGTGATTGGCCGGCTGTTTAATGGACTCCACAAGTCTTCTGTGGTTTCTTAGCTCCCTTTTTTGTTTTTTCCATCACCCTGCTGATGCTATCAGACTTTCACTCCATGTCCTCTTCCTAGCTGGTCTTCAGGATTAAAAAGAAAAACACCATGTCCAATTTACCGGCCAAAGGATGTACGACTCTACAGAGGATGATGGGGGAATAACAGCAGTTCTGCACCAATCCAGTGTCTGTCCTTCCACCACATGCTCTAGCTTGCTCCTCCTTTCTTTATTTCCCTCCTACTATACTGCCTTCCCCCTCTCTGCAACCTCCACAAACCTCCTCCCCCCCAAAGTCCCTCTCTTTGGTATAGCCCACAAGACAAAGCGCAGAAGAGGCGCGCCAAGAGAAACAGTGGAGAGTGCAAGGGAAGGAGGGGATTGCCCTTGCAGCAGCCCAGAATGCTTGTCCAGCACGTGCCCTCACTCTCTTGCTGTCCTCTTTGGGGATTAGTATGGGTCAGACTGACGCAGACAAATGCAAGTCTTGCTGGGAGAAGGTGTGCCCATGTTTACAAGGGATATTAGGTCTGCGGATATGAAGACTGACGGCATTGTCCTTATCCAAAACCATGCAACAAATACTAAAAGCAAAGCATTTCTAGTTTGGTCATATTGCAGGCTGTTTCTCATTAGATGTTGTTTGCAGTGTATGAAACTGTTCGTTTTCAAGCTCACTGCAAACTGAAGGTCTACAGGTTAAAATAGAGCTGAGCCCTGGGAAGAATATTAAGGATCAATAAGAACCTCTTGCCCAAATGACCATGTGGCTTCTGGAGGCATATACCTGAGGGGTAGTTCATAGCATAGACTGTATAAGAACTGGACAGTATGCATCTGTTTATTCCCATTGTGATATTTTGAAGTCATAAACAAAAATGGAAGCACTACAGAATTAGCTATGAATCTACTCAACAAAGCTGTCAATCACCTCATCACCACATCCCTTTAAATATTAAATAACGTCTATAAAACACATTTATAGTAAAGAAAAATACTGGGGATTAAATAATATGTACAGCTTGTAGAATTAACACAACACATATGACTGAAGCAGGAAACATTTCAAAGTTTGTTGTAGCTCCCATTCAATAAAACGGTTGTGGGCGGGGTTTAAAGTTATACTGCAACCAACCACTAAAGGGTGTCAGAGATTTTTTGGCTTCATTTCTCTACTGTTGTTCTTGTGTCCAGTTCTCATGTACTGAACACTCACATACTATGGGTCACGGTAAGTGTGGAAAGACTACACACCAGCAAAAAGGAGCTGAAGTTGTACCAGCAGAAGTGTGCTCCAGCAAAACTGCATCAGTCATGCCATCACATCTGAGGACAATTAAAAAACTTTCCTGGAGGAGCATCAAGACACAGATTCAGAGCAGCTAACACAAAGAGCCGGGGTAGTCGACCTGTATAAATGAGAACTCTTTCCCCAGAGTGTGTTATTCACAGATTTCTTAGTGCTAGAAGAGAAACACAAATGAGAACTAAAAGATGAAAAGTGAAGATTTGAAAACTGCAGTAACCTTAATGAATGTTATATGATGTGTTATTTTTGCATTGGATTAAAGAAAACAATGAGTCACAGCAGAATGACAAAGTGGGCATAAGATTAAGAGATTAGCATTTCTACAGAGGAAAGTGGTTTGCTTTATGTGACTGTCACCTTTAAACTGAGGAAGGGATCCTTAAATATCCAGTTGTACTGCAGTATCAAAGAGACTTTCCTGAAGGAAGACATTTCTAAAATGCTTCAAAACAGATCAAAAGGTTAAACAGAGGAAATAATCTGAGAACCCTGCTTTACTAATGTCTCTCCTGATCATACACCTTCTCATACAATAATTCATTTTACAGGGGTCACAATTCATTTTATAGAATATTGGAGAAACTCTATAAATAAAGGCTTCTCTCAGACTGTGAAATGTCATTTCTCAGACAGCTCTGTCATTAAAATAAAATCAAGCTCTATAAATATCATATACATCATAATCTAATAGTGATCTAGTTCAGATTTATATCACCAAAGATTTGCATGCTTTAATCCTTACAGGACTTCACCAATCATACTTGGGACAGTTACTTGGGTCACATATCGGAATATGAGCTTAAATAGTGAAAATAAATGTGTGAACAGGCTCTCTAACAGCATGATTCACTGGGAATTACCTCAATCAAATCAGCATTCCCAAAACGAATAATCCTCAAGCACAAGCAGAACTGCAGAAGACCTTGCAGAGGAGCAGGTATGTGATTACAGAGACCTACTCCTACATGTACTACAACACAATGGGCTAAGTGGTATTTTTGTCCAGCAGTGCTGTTATATGTTTGAGTGCTTTGTGCCCACGAGGCTGGACTGTAATTTTTCTTTGCAGAGGCTGAGGCCAAATACACCACCTCATATGATGATGCAACTAGGGAAGTTAGCTTTGACAGGATTTAGCACCAACAGGAGATTGAACCAAGTGGATAGCATTAAAGCATGTGGAGGAGGGTAAGAAATTAGAAATCTGCTTATGAAACACGGATCTAGGCTAATGGGAGTTTGTTTACAGGGCTCACATAAATTCACAAACAAGTTCTTTAGGGCTCTTGCTATGGAGAGCACACCGCTGGACTGACTGACTGCTTAAGATGATACTGAAGAGGATTTTTTTTTACCAAAATTGCCATTACAGTCAATATTCTGCAGTGACAGTCTTCACCATCAATGTGCAGGCCTGTGAGTGATCTTTTATGCTGATGCCAATATTTAGAGAGCAGGGCAGCTGATGGTGGGTATACATTGCTAATAGTGTGGGTTTTTGCATCTGTTCAGATACACATAAAAAAAAACATTGAGGTATTAGAGACTTTGCACATGTGCACAAGCAAAAAGACATGACATCTGATCTGACCATCACATTCAAGTCACATGTCCACAGATCGGACACGTATCTGATCTAAAACCACAAATGAAAGTGACTCAAACCTGATGTGAAAAGATGGGATCTGACACGTCCACACAGCCCTGAAAAGATCAGGTCTGAGCCACATTAATGCAAAAGATCAGATATGAGTCACTTTAGCCTGGTAATGTGAACGTAGTCTCTGTTGGTCAAATGTGGGTAGAATTATAATACTCCCCCCATCTATTTAGGCCACGTCTCGTGTGTCTGTCAAGTTTTCAGAGCTCTAAAGAATTTCACTGGTGTAAGGAAAAACGACAAGGCTTGGTGTGCACATATCTATGACACAGCCAGCTCAGCAGCTAACATACACACACTGCTTTCAGTGCAGGAAACTCTTAAGTGGATGAGGGGTATAATTCTGGAAGTGAAATGTTAACAGCCAAGTTCAAAGCAGCTACACCTCTTATTCAGCTGCTCCTTACATGATTTATCGAATGTTAACATAGTGGGACCAACGTCAGACGAGCACAACTTCCAGTGGGCTTTAATAAATGAACACAATGCAAACGCAGAAAGTAATGCATTAGAGAATGGAGTACAAATGCAAATGTTGAGTAATGGCACATGCTGTAGGTGTTGTAAACACTGCAACACAGAGGAGATGAATAAGCAAAGAGCTGCAGCAATGAGGGGACTGACAAAAGAGCATAGATTAGACACTATGCAGCACACAAGTATGGTGTGTTACTTATTATTGTATTATTGAACGCTTAACACGGACGTTGAGAAATAAATGATCATCTAGGCTTTACTACTATGTGTATGACATTTTTATATTATGTAATGTATAGAAGATGCCAGCTTGCACCAACAAATTTTGCTATGAAAATAAGACATTTTTTAAAGATCTGAACATTCAAATCAACACATTTAGATATAAATGAATACAATGATTATCCATATTAAAGCCAATACTGTGCAGGTGTGTAAAAATGCTCTGCCCCATCGACACGGACTCCACAAAATTTGGTATTTAGAACCGAGCAGTAGATCCTTTAAGTTGTGTAAGCTGCAAAGTGGAACCGCCATAGACTGGACTTGCTTATCTAGCACATCCCATACATGCTCAACCGGTTAAGATTTGGGGAATTTGGAGGTCAAGTCAACACATTTCAATGTGCCAGGGCTGGACCCGGCGGCATGGGCGGGCATTGGGGACAGTGCCCCACCACAGAGTCAGCCGTTCCCCCTTTGACTGGACTGGAAGCTGTTTATATGTTTTGTTTTTACCTCAGAGTGGTCATCTTTCTATTTTTTCTGTCTCGGTTTGTCAGTCATACAATTCAACCAATCAGTGAAGGCAAGGCAACATTCTAGCCAATTACAGTTAGAGGGGGGCGGGTCACTGACTTCAATGTTCATACTTGCGAAACGACTACGCTCACCGTTGTTCGTGTGGCATGGATATTCAAACTTATTTCCAAACAAATAAGAGGACAAGAGACACCGGCGTAAACGAGAGCGGACAGGAAGCAGCAGTTGGAAACGTAAGCACTGACATTAACACTGGAGTAAACATTCATGCTAGGAGGGTTAGCTACAGCAGCTAGGGAGCACAAGGAGCAGAACCGAGCAGTGCTCAGCCAATTGGAAGAAACGTGAGTGACGACGTCAACAATAACCAGATGGGAAGAAGTGGACAATAAAACAGGTGATTAAGGTTATAGGCAAAAGTTCTTACTGTATTCAAAAATCTCAAAGCTACAATGCTCCTAATGAGTAAACAGCCTATATTGTAAGGCCATGGTCATGCGGGGCCTTTAAAATAAACTGATATTTTTCAACATCAGGCCTTCTATCTAACTATCATAAAAATCACCTAACATGATTTGGTTAAGTGAGAATTTATTGTTCAACATGTTTCATACAATTTATATTATCTGGAGAATCATTCTGTTTGTTTTAATAATTTTTCTTAATCCTTACAGGCCACTGGAAGCAATGCCTACTGTCTTTACAGACTTTAAACATGGCCTGACGTTTGGAGCCAGCACTGCATCTTGTGAAAATTCATTTTCCACTCTTAAAAATGTCTTCACAGAGCATCGCCAAACTGCTTCATCAACGCAAGGCCAATCTGATCCTGTTGGCATTTGAGAAGGACTTGACTCAGAAATTTAGGAGTGAATGGAAGGATAGTGTTTTAAGAAGGTTTCACACATTACACAAACGCCGCCTGCCACTCTACTAAAAGTGGAGTAAACTCTTTTCTGCCCCCCACCCCTCCTCCATCCCACACACAGACTTGGGTTTCTTGCAGGCAGAAGTGTAACACTTCTTTGTTCTGCTCCTTGTGCTCCCTAGCTGTTGTAGTTAACCCTCCTGGTATGAATGTTTACTTCAGTGTTCAGCCTGACATCAGTGCTTATGTTTATCACTGCATGTGTTTATGCTTATGTTTGACTTTTAATTTAATTGAATGAACACAGTACTGCACTATTGGGTTTTTTTGTTAGATTTTGGGATTTTATTGAGAGATTGTTTCTCAGCACTGTAGTAGGAGTGGTCACAGAGCCGCTGTTCAACTTGAAGCAAATAAAATGTTCAAAAAATATGCCCCCCTGAAAAAAATACAATGCCCCCCCCCCTTTAAATTGTTTCTGCAGCCGGGTCTGGTCAGGGCGCATTATCCTGCTGAGGCCTCTGTCATAGGAAATATGGTTATCATGAAGTAGTTGGTGTGCAACAGCGTTCAGGTGGAACGTGTCCATGTAAGATCTATATGAACACTTCAGATGGGCTCTCTGGTTGGTCTGCAGCCACACAGCCAATATGCACGGTGTGTTCTGACACCTTTAAATTTAAATAATCACTGTTCTTCACTTCACCTGCCAGTGGTTTTGTTGTCGTTGACGTACTTTTAGTGTTTTGAGTTTTACCTTTTCAGTTGACAAATGGGTTCAAGTGTATTTTTGCTATTTACTTCCAGTTCAGCCAAACATGTCTGCAAGGCAAGTGGAAAATTATGCTAATATACCCCACTTCTTTAAGGAAGGTGGAAACAAATGCTACTTATGATATTCTAAGTCGCATAAGCGCTTAAGTAAGTAGATCCCCATCACTGATTGTGCTTTGTTTTCAAAAGGCTGATGTGAACAGGAGAGAAGGAGCTCTGGCAAACAGCTAGAAAACCCTCCCCCAGTTTAATTCAGAGGCCATATCTTTTCTCTATCAGTACCTGACCGCACCAGCTGAGACACCATGTCATTACGACACGTACACAGGGCTAAGTCAGTGACATGATTAATGTGGCTGCAATGCACGCATGGCCAGACACACATACTGCAGTGCTGCTAAAATGCTCAGGCTGAGGCAAGTGCAGCTCTCAGGTTGGCAGGTCAAGATGGAGCACTTCTCATGGGACTGGAGCATCAACAACGCTGACGGTACAACTGTGGACTGCAGATAACAAAGGGGGCTCAGAGTGATTACCAAGTTAAAATGTGCAGACACAATATCACCCACTAACCTTATACATATGTTCACAAACAAAACCACAGCACTACAAAAGGGCTTTTCGGATTGGATTAAAATGACATGGGGTCCTGGGGTAATTTCTTCCCTCTGAATTCTCCTCCGTGATTTTATTGCCATCTGAATGCGCCACTTCCTCCCTCAACCCTCATCTGATCATTTTAGTCTGCAAATCTCTGTGATTGTCTAGACGGCTGTCATCTTGTGATGTAATATAGAGTTTTGGCTGCTGCTACTACTCATATTTAGTCTTTTAACTACAAAAAAAAAATCACAAACCAACAATATTAAAGCTTTTGACAAGTTTGGAGGGTGCACACAAGTGAAGTGAAAGGAGCTAAATGGCTAAAAACACTGATACCATATTTCCTAGTTTTTAATGCTCAACATTTTGTTACTTTTTCAAACATTTACAAATATATAACATAACATGAGCTATGAAAAACAGCCAGTATTGCTGTGTTTTTGTAATCCAGTCTGATTTTGTAAAGTAAAACGCTAGCATTTTAGCTACTGAGTGCTGATTGGTTAGTGAGCGACTGCTCTCATTGGCTGCTGTTTTATAGTATAGTGTTTAAAGATGTGAAAACCTGAACGTGGTGCTGATTTGTTTTATGTAGCTGTGTTTTGTGATAAACAGCATTAGTGAGTATTAATGATTAAGAAATTACAGTTTAGCACTAAAGCTCCATAGGAGCTCATTCATTCTGGACTTCCTCATCAGCACCTCTAGTGTCTGACCAACCAGGACAACAAGTGTCAGTTCTCCTTAATACAGAGCTTCTCTGATGAACCCTCAGAACTTCTCTCCTGTACTTATTTTAATGGATGCAGGAGTTTCATCACTGAGGAGACTGTAAAATGTTCATAAGCAGACGTCCTCTGATAAACTAATCCAGTCCTAATAGAGCTAAGGATGAAACCTAAACCAAAAAAAGCAAAAATTAACAAAATTAATTTGCTTTTTACAATCAACTCTAAACAAAAGCCATAAAACAGAATTCAATTAGAAATAAAACTAAATTATGGCTAAACTGAAGTTGAAAATGTAAGCCGTTGGCCTATAAAACAAAAAAAGAACATAGTAAACATGTCAAGATCTCAGCACAAGAAGAAAACAACGCATTTATAAACTATACTGCTTCTGACAGTGAAAAATTAGAGTAGTTTAGCTTTATTTTGGATCTTTCTGAGGCAGAAAAATAAAGGCACTCAATCACCTAGAAGCAGAATTCACCCAAATATTTTCTCTGCCTCATAAATCCGGGCAGAAACCTTAACTGTGCAGAAGACATTTCCTATAGCCTGCCCATGAGTAGCAGATGGTGCTGATCAACACATTAATATTGGCCTAAAAATAAACAGCTGACCGTTCCAAAGCAAGAGGAGATTCCAGGCTTTCCTGGCCTGCTGTGGGAACGGAGAGGGGGAGGAAGAGAGTGTGTCGTCTACTTTGTTTCAATAAAACCACTCGAGTGCTTTAATTGCAAATCGAAAAAGGCTCAGTCTTCATTCAATACTCTCACGTTAATTGACTTTTTTTTAGCAGAATGACCAGGTGTTGCTTAATGGCTCCACTTGACATGGTAATACGCCTGTGCACTCTAACATGATCAGACTGACAGTGGCCATGCTGGCCTGTCTGACCCCTGGGGTGGAAGCTGCCGCTCTTAGTCAACTCTCTCCAGGCTGCTCTCTAATAGTTTAAAGCGTGCACGTCATCCGCAACAGCTGAACGTGTTTGACTTTTTCCACAGGCTACAGAGATGACAGAGAAATGGGTGAGCAGACAGACGTACGGCGACAGAAAAAAGAGTGGGTAGTGTAAATAATTTGGTTTATGTTGGAGAAAGTAACTCAAACTTGCAATGTAGGACCAAAAAGTGGAACGTTTCCAACTTAGAGTGGGCACAAAATAGAATTTCTAATTTACAATAAGAAGACTCACAAATTACAGACCCATTCCAAAAAATCAGAATATCACGGAAAAGTTGATTAATTTCCATAATTCCATTCAAAAAGTTAAACTTTCATAGATTATAGAT
Organism: Crenuchus spilurus; assembly: GCA_036984385.1. Classification (NCBI taxonomy): domain Eukaryota; kingdom Metazoa; phylum Chordata; class Actinopteri; order Characiformes; family Crenuchidae; genus Crenuchus; species Crenuchus spilurus. Next base: position 109,915 of record BRDA01006764.1, read on the forward strand.
TCAGGGCCCAGAATTTAAACGATTTCAAGTATTTATTTGTTTATTTTCACATAATTTGGGCTTCCAGCTCATAAAACCCACAAAAACTTTACAAAATTTTGAAAAATAAATAAATAAATAAAGTAGGATCACATTAAATTAATCAAAATAAGGTACTTTCAAAACAACATGTCAATCTTCAATACTTGGTTGGGTGTGACGTGGCATTGAGGCAATCAGCCTGTAGCATTGCCCGGGACTTATGGAAGCCCAGATTTTTTCCAACTTTTTCACGATATTCTAATTTTTTGGAATGGGTCTGTATTTGCTGTTTTTGTTTTAAAATGTCACAGAAGACCAAATTGAAATAAAAAAAACAGAAGAACTGAGATACCAAAGCACTCGATACCAACAGATCTAGAAAAGAAAAGAGAAAAGAAAAGCAGGCACTGGTACAAAAGCCTGCCTTTAGGCTACAGTGTGTGCTGTAATACTAAAACCCATTCAAAAGGCAAGAGCAAGGGCACTCAGTTAGCATTAGAAAGCATTCCCTAGCACTGAGGTGGTGGAGAGAAAGTTGTATGAGTCGTGTATCCAGGGAGAGAGTGCTGGGTGACTATTTGAGCCCGGGGGCAGGGATAGCACGTGGCTCAGTAACAGCATAGGCATGCCCACTGTAAAGGCCACACAGCCACTGCCTGCACTCGTTTACTCACTCACTAATCAGCAGGGCAGGAGGGGAATCCATGGAAACTATTTCCTCTTGGTCAACAGTCAGTGCAAAGGCATACAACACAGTGCGGGGGGTTAAATACACACTCCGCCACAGCCTGCTGCCTCTATTTTCTGCAGTTGGCAATTTAATGCATATCTGTAATTAAATCTAAGTGCCGCTTTAGTCTTTGACTCATCGTTTTCCTTGTGTAGTGCCAGGTACCACATGGTTACAGTGCTGAGCTGAGTGATGACTGCTGACACAAAACCTCCATTGTGTGTGACGGCAAAGCCTCTGACAATAAGCCACCACATCCAGCAGCTCTGCTTTCTATTAATATGTCAAGCACAAAGCTAGTTTCTTCTAGCACACTGCTTATATTGAGGAGTGGAAATTTCATCTAAGACTGTATATTAAAAAAGCTTTCCACTCAGCACATCTGACTGGGTACATGGCTATGTTCATTAAAAGCACTGTCTTTACTTCCTGCAGCAAACCCTGCAATAACAATCAATCAATCACACACTGAATGGGTCAAAGCCACATAAGCAGCTATGAAATGATCACTACGGCCGGCCAAATACTATCGACACACTTTCCTACACGAGTTTCAGCAACATCCACTTCTACAAATTCTTATTGTTCACATGGTTCGTATATTAGGAATGGGGGGGCTGTGTATTATGCACAGTGTGAGGGCCTCTGGCCCTGCATCTGAAAACCAATCACTGTTCAGATCTGCGAGGAACACGAGCCAACTCGGGCCTATAATTACAAGCCATTCACAAACCACCACGAGGAGGCTGACATGCAGTGTTTCAGCACAAATACAGGGCAGTAAACACTGAAAAATCTATGCCAGCAGCGCTGTACTACCGCACTCCGACTCATTTATTCTGAGCTCAATTTACACACGGTCAGAATCCGGAACAGTGCTCTGTGCATAAACCATGATTACCTCGGCATCCCAAAGAGAATTATTCATGTCAGATTCTGTCGCTACGGTGCCCTGCTGCACTCAAGGCCCATTGGCAAGAGCTATCAACTACTGCCCTCTACTGGACACGGACAGAGACCACAGCCTGAATCAGCTTGAAACGTTTCTGTTCAAAACATCACCACCACCTCAGGCTCACTACACAGGGAACACTCACCGGACACTGAAGAAGTGTTCCTATCTGGCCTCCTTCTGTTCCCGCTAGACTAGCCAGTCTGGCCTTCTCTGCTCAGGATTAGTATTCTCAACAGAAAGCCTTTGCTCTGTTCCCACCCATTGCTGCAGCTTGCCAGATCTATTATCTCTTACTGTGTGTACTCCATTATAGCCACTAATCCCCAACACAAGAGCACAGCACTGGCCTGCTCTACAGCACCTCGCCACCTTCTGTCCCAACACAACAAGACACTATTCACAACTCTCACCAATCCTTTTAGGCTTCTCTACACAGGGAACAATAAGAGAAATGTAAAGTAAGCAGGATTTAGAGACAGAATAGGAATTCTGAAACACTGGAAAAGGGAGTAAGCCTAAAGATTGAATGCAAAGAGGTTTTTGAGAGCGGTAAACAAACACTGGACTTGACAGCAAAATAGGAGCCCATTAGAGAAATAAACAACATTAGAAGAATTACAATAGGCAAGTAAACAAGCCAACATAAACATTTAGCTTCACAAGCTCAAAATGGGAGAATTAAGCTCAGAACAAAATATATAACGATTAGCATGCTTGTTTCTGGAAGAGCTCATGCAGGGAAAGGGAGACAGTAACAGCTGGGGCAGAGCATTACTGCTCATTTGTGAGGCATGTTAATTACGCCAGTCACTGCTTTCCACTCTACTGCACTTGGAAGCCAGACGTCCCTTGAGATACAAGCCACTGTTCCACTCATTCTAGCTAAACAACCCAAACTTTATGATAACTAATGTTAATCTCTACTAGCATTTCAGCATGAGCTCCGCGAGACCGCTGTGCAGATAGACAACATCTTACCTGAATGGTCCCAAAGTCAACGTTTTCATAGTGGAAGTGGGCACATTCGGCTAACTTTGGGAAGTGGCCCTTGGTGAATGAAAGTCTGAAGAAGAAAAAAAAAGCGCAAGAATTACGCAAGAAAGGCTTTGGTGAATGGTTCTAAGTATAGACGTAGCCTGTGTAGGCAAGCAGCCTGTGTCAGAAAGCCAACAAAGCTTATAAAAGAGCATTTCCTAGGCCAGTGCGTCTCCATTTTTAAACCACTGCAGGCGTATATCTGTGTAAACATTAACCCTTAAATACCCAGGATCTGAATTCCTATCTTCTATGACATTCCATGCAGACTCAAAGTTACACCTTAAAATGAATGAAAAGGATAGACATTAACACGTACTTTTTAACGTTCTTGACCTTCATGCTGGCGGTGCTGCTGCAGGAGCGTAGCAGCGGCTCAGAGCTCAGCTCTGGGACCTCAGCGCTCCGTGCCTGAAAAGGTGGAATAAACAGACGACATCACTAAAAATCTACTTCCTTATGAAAGATCTTAATCAATTGTAATGACATTTTACTAGCCGTTAAACTAATCCTTTAAAATAAATGAAGTTAAAGAAAACAAGCAGATATGTAGCAGATTCAGGCATAAATAACACGGATCCTAACAAAATATTTAACATGCAGTACTTGCAGCTCTCGTTAAGTCTTAAAGGAAGGAGAATGTCACTAAATAGAGAGTCACAGGACAGGACAGGAGGACAGAGGAGTATTCACGGGGAGCAAAGGACACTTAGAGCTAGATGAAAGTAAGCATTTTGTATTGAGGTTAAGAGAATGTCCGGGAACCCCTGCTGGCAAGGCAGAATACATCTTCTGACAGCTGGTATGTCTTATAAAACTGCTACCAGTCACTTCAGTGTCTAGCCAAGTACAAGACAGACGTGGTTATCTGGCAAGGCCAATCAAAACAATCCAGTGAGTCAAAATACCTAGAAAAAACATGAATCATACTTGTGACTGCATCACAGCCAGACAGTATCTAATCAAAATGCCCTTTGCTACAGATAGTGGTTGGCTTCTGTTTAAATAAGTGCAGGTAAAATCAGGCAAGTCAGAGTGTCCCTGCAAATTTTGGCTTAATACTAGCAAGATTACATTTAAAGACATCTCAGGGATCTCTGGAGAAACTCTTCATTTTTATTTTGAAAATGTTAACTTTTTCCCATTTTATGATGTTCTTTTGTATACAGAGAAGTTATATGACATTGATTAGCATAGAAAACAGCCAGATGCATTTAAACATCCATTTAACACCCTATGGGGGTACTGATGATGATTTGCACAAGATGCAGTAAACCTGTGTAAATGAGGAGATTAGCAGAAAGAAAAGCTGTTATGGTTGGTGTGGAGATACCGTCAGCGCCCACAGTCAGCTGTATTTACTCCTGGGGGATCACTAAGTCTACTTTTTTTGTTCATTTTATTCTGATACTGTGTTTGTGGTAACACATGGATGAGAAATGAAACATGTTCCGGGGCCCAAGTGGCTCAGCAGGCTAAGACGCTGACACTATGACCAGAGGATCGCTAGTTCAAATCCCTGTCATGCTGTTTGCCATCAACAGTCGGGTCCCAAGAGAGCAAAAATTGTCTGTGCTCTCTCTGGGCGGGTAGATGGTGGTCTCTCTCTCTATCACTCTCACACTGCAATGTCCACAGGCTCAGGCATCTACTGATTGGTCCATTCGGGGCTGGGAATCCTGCGCTTTCCTCCGAGTGTGTTAGGCTCGCCAGTGATGGTATATTAGCATTAATTTGCAAAGAGACACACACATGTGCTTGACTTCACCCTCCTATTGTCAGGGACATTGCAAAAGTGATGGGGAGAGTCCTAACGGAGGGGAAGGGCTAATTGGCTACTACTGCATTGGGAAGGGGATCAAATTGGCAAAAATTTAGAAAACAAAAAAACTAAACAAAACAAAAACAAAAAAACAAAACAAAACCATTAATTTCATTAATTTAAACCAACTTAATTTATATGTATATATGTGTGTATATGTCTGTGTGTGTGTGTGTGTGTGTGTGTGTGTGTATGTATATATGTGTGTATATGTCTGTGTGTGTGTATGAGCCATGTGTGCATACATAAGATCTGCATCTCACCATAGCACTGATTGTTTCCTCCCAGTCAGGTCTCTCCCGGGGGTGGATACTCCTGGCAAGCTCAGGCACAAGGTCGTCCTCTTCCGGGTGGCGGCCAGGCCTCAGTCCCCTGGGGCAAAGTGAAAAAAGGGATAAGGAGCAAAAAAAGAACAAGGATGAGAAAAAAAGAGAGCAAAAGCTTGGACTGGTTGTGAAACAAATAAGACAAACATCTATAACTGTGGCAGTCACTGTGTTTTAAAGGAATATTTCACAGAAATTGGGATTATAAGGAAATGTAAAACAATTCTGGATGACAAAGATGTGAATTGTGTGTTTGATTCATTAGCATCAAAGCTCCAGAACAAAACTAAAACAGGAAACATAAAACAAAAAGGTCACAGCCTATGGACTATGCTTGGCTAAATTAAAATGATGTAAATGTGATTTCTGGTGGACTGTTCCTTTAAAGACTTCAGGCTGAATACTATGTCAAGCACAAAGTGGAGATATAAATGGCATCTCCTCAGTGTAGGGCAGAGCACCGGGAAACATTTAAAACATCTCAGCCTGCACAGAGATGTTAATGGTGCCATCATTTCAATTAGCAGAAATGTCAAAACCAAGAACTGTGCAGGGAAAACTAGATCCAGACAAATTCAAATCAAAGCTTTGAGACATCTTACAAGCTGAGCAAACTAGCAGATAAGTGTTTAACAAAGACAACAACATAAAGCTAATGGAAATACGGATAAATATGACACGGAGGAGCTGCAAATAGCAGAGTCACTCCTATAAACACTGCAAATAAAACGTCTAAAAATGTAAAGGTCATAAATATTACTGTACATACTGAAAGCAGACCATGATTTGACTTTGACATAGATTATATAACTTAAATTGAGCTGCAACTATACAATATTTTTGTAATCAAGTATTCTGTCGAATTTTTCTTCGATTAATCGAGTAATCGGATAAATCATACTTTTGTGTTTTAACTATATCAGTAGTTTGTTATGCAACATGAAAGGCCTTTTAAAATGAGCAAGCAATTGGCTGCTATTCCTCACAAAAGGACTTTATTCAAACTCAACACTTTTATTGGATCAAAGCTTAAAACTTTTGGCTTATTGGCTCCAGAACTATTTAATCAACATTTCTGTGAAAATTTTATGATGTACATGAAAAGAAACTATGAAATACAACTTCACAAACAAAGGTTAGCCTGTTTGTCCTTAGTTTTAGGTCTAAAAAAGAAAAAGGGGTTTAGCCCATCTGAGAATAGACAGAGATAGAGATGTGTGTGTGTGTGTGTGATGCGCAGATGGAAGTGATGAAGAGGGATGAATTACGTAAGTGATACTGCACGTTCTAAGAAGCGTGTGTGTACATATCAGTTAACAATCGTAAAAACACGTTTGTCAGTGCTGCAGCACCTGAACCAAAGAGAAGTGCTGTTAAAATGAGGATGCTTTCGGTTCAGGTCCGTTTTACAGTGTCCAGCTTATGCAGCGTAAAATAGTCCCACACTTTAGACATTTTCAGCCTTTTACACACACCGGTGTCTTCATTTTCTGCCACTGCCAGAAAGAGCAAAATAAATCTCATCGCCTTAAATCGTTGAAATGTGCGTCAGTTATAACAGTCTGTGTAAAACAATGATACCAGAACTGTGCAGTAGTCTACAAAGCGGGAATGGTAATATTTTTCTCATCATTGGTGTACTGAAGATCCAGATTCGTTACTTATTGGAATGTAAAATTTGAGAGAGATAGACATGTAACATAAGACAAAATGTATGTGCACACTGAGTTTAGGTGTTCAGCCACACCCATCATTATGTGTCACTCAGAGACTTAATTTCCTGTTCCAGTATGACTGCAGGGTCCTTGGAAGATATGGATTGGTGAGTTTTGATGCTGAGGAACGCCTGCACAAAGCCCTAAAAAGCCTGGCTCATACTACAGTATTTTAAAATATTAAACAATGTTGAGAATGTGAGAAACACCACACAATATTTTTTCACAGATTTTTCTGTCCTTGATCATTGTTGGTCATTAAGGCACCCACACTACATCATCTGCCCTGATGATACATACCCAACCAACGGCTCTGAGCCACAAAACCTTGCGGGGGTTTCTCGTAAACTAAATGTAAACAAACATGGAGTATAACAGCAAAACATTTTTTTTTTGTGTTAATTTTGAATATATGTGGATGAAACCATAACATCACACATTATAAAGACACTCATGCTGTTGTCACAGCTCCACAAGTCTACTTCACTCACAATTTAGTCACTTCTAACCTCTCCTGTACACAGTGACACATTCAGCTCAGCTCTCATTGGTTGATGGTCTTACAGGCATGATGTCAACATCACATTTTACAGCAGAGAATCAGTTCCACCCCCCACTACAGGACACTGAGTCTAAATGCTGCACATGTTTATATTTATGATTCTCAATGGGGAGCAGCCCTGACTGCACTGGGAGAAGATCAGATGAGACTGAATTATAGAACTCCACAATACAGGATCACCTAGTAAGATCATCCGTTATGATCACCTTGAAATCAGGAGACCTTCTACGATTACCAGAAATAGTAAATCAGCCTCAAAATGATACTGTGTGAACCAGGCTTAACCCCACTGAACATCTTTGTTATGGACTGGAATGTCACCTCAGAGCCAGGCTTTCATCCAACATCAGTGCCCTTTTGAATGAATGAGCTCAAATTCCCACACACACTCCAAAATCTGCTGGACAGCCTTCCCAGAACAGAGGAGGCTGTGGTAGCCATAACGGATATTGACTGGGGCCTCCTTCATACTAATAACCATGGCATTTGGAATGGGATTTCATCTGCCAAGGTTTCAACAACACCTTTCTTACTAAATTCTCAGAGCATTAACATCGTCTTCATAATGAAGGTTACATTGCTTGATATTAAGCATTAGTGACACTGACGAAAAAGTAACAATAAAAGAGACACACAATGAGCATCAGTTTTGTACAAATAGTGACATGAGCTGTGCAAGCCTCAGAGTAAATGAGACACTGTTTGAGGATGATACTATCCACAGTATCACTTCACTCCCCAATGTGGGGAAAAATTATCCATGTCACTTTGAACAGAAAATGGTTTCCATGAAAAGATCTGGAATCAATTACACAAAATCTATGCATCACAGATCATACCAGTCTGGATGACCTAGAAAAATGCACTACATACTTATTAATCTATTTCAGTTTGCATGCATCTGACCCCAGAGCTCATACCAGGTCAGTGAATTCAGATAAGGGTCATTTACTGAGCTAATCTGCATATATCACACTGCGCTACACTGCACACTCCAATAATCAGAGATGGCACTGATTCGATAATGGGTATTGGGCAGATATCAGTGAAAAATGTAGAATTGGGATAGCAGAAGGGCAAAAACATGATTTTGATCCAATTCTGTAACAAATCCAAACATAAATAGCTCACACACACAAATGTGAAGCATTTAACCATGGTGGTCTGTTAGAAGCTTATTGTAAGTGAAGTGCTTCAATTATAACCCATTTAACAGCTCATTCATTCTTTAAAGCAAGAACTAAAAATGATCAGATCAGTATTTGTACTGACAGATGTTCAAGGTGTCAACATCTGTACTGTGCAGTCTTGACCAGCTACCAACTAAACCATCCTGATTACTAAGACAAGACTGCAGCCCTATTCAGACCGGATTACAATTACTTAGGGTCCTGGGGTAATTTAATCTTTCACAGGATGTCCTCAGTGATTTTATTCCCATCCACATGCACCATATCTGAGATTTCTCTCCCTCGTCCTCTGAGAAAATTAGAGGATGAATTACACTGTTTTTTTAGTTAACTCGGAGCTCGTCTGGTAATTGTAGACCTGTCTGTAAGCAAATCTCTGTGATATTCCAGGCGGATGTCGTCTCATGTTTGAAAAGAAAAAATTTGCTGTTATTAGCCATTTTTAGTCTTTTAACCACCAAAAACCTTCACAAAACACAACCCAAAACAAGCTTTTGAAGAGCCATTTAATAACCTACTTGGTCTGGATGGAAGATTTTCCATCAATACTCTACCTGGGAGGACATTATGTGGAGGTAAAAGTAAATAACATCTATAATAAAAGTGAGATACGGTCCACTTCCTGTTCAACACATTACATCAAAAAGTGAAGCTAAACACTAGAGGGCGCTGTGAGGAAGTTCACTTTGAACGAGAATGAATGGAGCTAAACAGCTAAAAACATTTTTTTTCTAGATTTTAATGTGCAGCATTTGATAAATTTTTGAAAATGTACAAATATATAACATAAGATGATGTATAAAAACAATCTAGTATTGCTGTGTTTTTATAGCCCAGTTCGGTTTTGTGCAAAATATCATGTGCTGATTGGTTACTGAGCGACTGCTCTCATTGGCTGATCAGAGCTGCTGTTTTAAAGTCATAAAACTGGTGTTTAAAGATGTGAAAACCTGAACGTGGTGCTGATTTGTTTTATGTAGCTGTGTTTTGTGATAAACAGCATTAGTGAGTATTAATGATTAAGAAATTACAGTTTAGCACTAAAGCTCCATAGGAGCTCATTCATTCTGGACTTCCTCATCAGCACCTCTAGTGTCTGACCAACCAGGACAACAAGTGTCAGTTCTTAATACAGAGCTTCTCTGATGAACCCTCAGAACATCTCTCCTGTACTTATTTTAATGGATGCAGGAGTTTCAACACTGAGGACACGTGTAACATGTTCATAAGCAGACGTCCTCTGATAAACTAATCCAGTCCTAATAGAGCTTTTGTGGCTCAAAACTGGAATAAAAAAGACCAATACTAAACAGTATCAACAAGAGGTAGCAAACTATCCCCTCCAAAAACCCACACAGTTTCTATTTGCTACAGGCAGCTGAAACCCATTCATCTCTGACACAGATTCAGTTCATGACAAGCCCTAAAGGAAGAAACAAACAAATAAAAAATGAGAAGAGAAAGTATTAGAATGAGGACAGCAGATATCTGCACACAGCCTTCATCCAATCCTCTCCCAACACAAATTCCTTTCTGATGAGAGCTAGCCTACATCATTCAGGCACCCACTCCACCCCTCATCTGGAGCCATCTCTCGTGAGTATGGATGCACCCCCCATACCTCGGGGGGTATCTACACGTGCCTGACCTCAAACTGTCATCCTCGATGCAGGTTTGAAGCAGCAAGGTTTGCATCTCTAATCACCAGGGGAGGGGGTGCCCAGAGAGCAGCAGTGTGCTGCATTATGACACAGCCTCAATGACTCTGACTGATCCAGGTGCAGCCTACACTAAACATCAGTCAATACTAATGTCTGGACAAAGCATCACTAACTTAATCCACAAAATTCCTACCACTGAAGCACTGAAACTGTTTGTTTTATGTTGTAGTGAACAGTCACTAACCAGTTACTTGCTCACTCATGTGTCATAATAAAGACCACCAGAGTGACGGCAATTGTTCATTTCAAGCAAAAATGAGCCCAAAGAACATATAAAGTTTAACACAATTCACAACTGACAACTCAAAATAAGATCAGGGAGTAAAGCACTGTCATTAGCTGTACTGGGATTGGATTAGTTTACCAGAGGACGTCTGCTTCTTAACATTTCAGTCCTCAGTGTTGAAACTCCTGCATCCGGATGGCATTAAAATAACTAACATTAAAAATAACATTAATGTTATTCATTTATTTAATTTAGTGCTAAACTAATACACAGTAAATCTTCCAGTGTTAAATCAACACTATTAGAGTTAAATTAACACTGAGGGTGTCAAAATGTAACACTCTCAGTGTTAATTTAACTCTAATAGTGTTGATTTAACGCTGGCAGATTTACTGTGTACTACATAAAACAAATCAGCACCACTTTCATGTTTTCACATTATTAAACACCACTTTTAAAGCTTTAAAACAGCAGCTCTGATCAGCCAGTGAGAGCAGTCGCTCACTAACCAATCAGCACTCAGTAGCTAAAAAGCTAACATTTCACTGCACAAAACCAGGCTGGATTACAAAAACACAGCAATATTGGCTTTTTTTCGTAGATTGTGTTATGTTATATTTTGTAAAATGTAATAAATATGCATAAAAAATGAGGAAATATGTAATTAATGTTTTATGTTGTATAGTTCCATTAACTCCCAGTCAAACAGGACTCACTCACTGTGTCCTCTAGTGTTTAGCTTCAATTATTGATATAATGTGTTGGACAGGGTGTGGACAGTATCTCTCTTTTATTATGGACGTTATTTTCTTTTACCTCCACATAAAGTTCTCCCAGTTAGAGTATGGAGGGGAAAACCTTCCATCCAGACCACATAAGATTATTAAGTGACTCATCTAAAGCTTATAAATATTGTTAGTTTGTGATGGTTAAAAGAAGAAGTAGTCAAAAATATTTATTTTCAAACCCAAAACAGTATTTGCCTGGAAAATTGCAGAGGAGCTCCTGTAAAAGAAGAATTAACCTCAGGACCCCATGTAATTTTAATCCAATCTCAACAGGGCCTAAAAAAACAAAGAGTGTAAATAATATAACATTATATTGGCCCATAAATTTGCTCCTTACCAGTGGCATCAAATTTGGACCTAAATCACACCACCATACATTCAACTACATTCAACCCTTCCTGATAAAGAGAATCAGTCCAGCAGAGAACACAAATTACTCGTCATACATGTGGTGTAGGAGGATAACACTAGGAATAAGATATGTGGTCACCACGGTCAATGAAATCTGACTGACATTCACCCTTGAAGGCGCTCTAAAGCAGGTCATTATGTCAAGCTGGTATAAAAAATGTCACAGTGAAGTTTCATGAATCACCTCTTTATTCAGAGACCAAGTAGGTCTATATATTGTACATCACAGCTGTCACAATAACTCAAGTAATGTGACTCAACGACTGGTTGGCATGAATGAATGTCTCACATATTAACTACTCATTTAGATGTTTATTCTGCTGGTGTTTTTGTATTTTTAATGAAGTCTTTTTTAAATGCTTCATGATTAACATTGTCTATAATCAAAATGCTTGCTAAGGTTGTAGATACAAGTGATAGCAACACCCACAGTGGTTACGGTTGTTTTGTAATCCTGCATTTGGCAGTTTCTTGCAATGCTGCGCATGATTACAGGAGGGTGATGAATGTAGTTAGGCATCCCCATGGCTTTGGATTCTTTATTACTGCATGGAAAGCCGGACGGATCCCCCTGCTAGCAGTGATGACGCCAATAAACTCAACACCACACATTAATAGTCACAGCCTTACCAACACCTATAGTCTACTTTCTATAATAATGGTTGTACATCTGAGAGAGAGAGAGAGAGAGAAGGAGGAAGAGAGAGAGAGAGAGAGAGAGAGATAATAAATATTAAAGAGAGAGACATCTGAGCAGGAAAGATTATGCACCTCACTTGCTTATCCTGCTCACTAGTTCTACTAGTTCTAAGTGTCACCCAGCAGAAGAGACTTTGTCTTGGGGCTGGAAAGATGAGATAGTCCAGTGGGTCTCTGTCTGGCACACACACATCCTGCTTCAAGGCAATTTCACTGAAACAAACGCGATCTGATACTACGGAGCACGGCTGATTGAACAGCAATCCCACTGTATTACACTCTTCCAGCGTCAGAGACAAGTAGGGCTATAACTGTATGTTGCTTCCATTACTCAGCTTGGGCTTCTTTACCAATTCAAACCATCTCTGAACTTGGAGGATAACACTGAAAGCAACACATACTTCTTAGTTATATCAGTAATGGACAACAGCAGGAGACTCTCCGAGTGGAGCTTAATGATCAAAACAACCGTCATGCTGCCTTGAAGGCTCTTGTTTGTTGACCCCATTCAAAGCTCTGGTGCAAACGAGCACACACAGGAGATACAAGGCCGACAGAGATGCACTCTTCTGCATGGCATTGTCTATCTGCAAACTCTAGCAGTAGGGTGTCAGTAATGCAATTTGGAAGGCCAGGCAAGCCCACACAGTGGGAGACTTTTCATTAAATTCACAGGGGCTGAAAGATTGTTTTAAAATTAGAGGCTATTCACGATCCAAATTCAGGTTTTAGTTTATAAAAAGCACTTTATTCTGAAATGTGGCTTTCTACAGTTATCACATGTCGAGGTCACACCCAAAAGAGTATCTATGAACTGCATACCTTTTGAATCATCTTACTCCAAGTCATAAGCACTAGACATTTGTTCAGGTAAAGTGATATGTTTAAGTAGCCACACTTAACCTGCAATCATTTAAGAACTGGATTTAAAGGCACAGCTCGACAAAACAGTCGAACTTGGCTAATGGTGAATGGAAACTAGCAGCCACCAATGACGCTATAATCCTGACTAGGACTTCTTTTCACTATTAGCAAATGTAACATTTTGGACTGAATAACTGCTTTAAAGAATCAGTGAAGGTCTTTCAGTTCTGACAGCTTTTTGTATGAACGCAGCCAATCAGAACAGATGCCATTTAAATACATTAGTCATAAAGGTCGAGTCATTAAAACAGCCCATGTAATTCAGAAAAACAAAAAGGGTTTGAATGATATTTTTGTGACAAACCTGCATGAACATCAAAAAGGTGTGACATGAGGTTCTGCTCTGCATAATCTAGAACTTTCAGTGAAGTAGTCAGAGGATGTTTCACTTCAGCACTGTTGGGGAGGATAAACAGAGTTTCTGCTATGATTCACTTCTAGTCAAAATGCTCCACATATTAGTGATATTAAAACTGGCCACAGTCTTATCACCACCTTTTGTACTAGTTTATTTTAATTTTCACTGAAGAGCTGAAGCCTACAACTCAAACAAAACACAGAGGACTGGGGCTCCGAGTGGCTCAGCAGGCTAAGACGCTGACACTATGATCAGAGGATCGCGAGTTTGAGTGCTCTCTCTGTGCTCTCTCTGGGCGGTTAGATGGTGCTCTCACTCTCCCATCACTCACACATTGCAATGTCCGCTGCCTCAGGCGTCTACTGATTGGTCCATTCAAAACTAGAGACCCTGCGCTGTCCTCCGAGCGCATTAGGCTCCCCAGGGACGTGCATCAAGCGGTAATTCGAAAAGAGGCGGTGGCTGTATCACAAGCAACGAAGGAGGTGTGTGCATGTCTTCACCCTCCTAGAGTCAGGGACTGTGCAAAGTGATGGGGAGAGCCACTAATGGGTTGGGTTAAATGGCGACTACCACATTGGAAAAGGGAGAAAATTGGCACAAAAAAAATCAATAAATAAACACAGAGGATTGTTGCATGACCACACACTGCTGCCCATACTGTGGATGCTCTCCAAAAACTTGCTTTTGAGGTGTTAAAGCTCCTCCTTATATTCCAGATTTCATCAGCCCATCACCTGTATGCTCCACTGAAAGCCATAAGAGGATGGAGAGTCACGTCTGATGAAGAGGTGAAGACAGCGATGCTGTCTTGGTTCTCAGTTCAGCCAAAAACACGTTTTAAAGACAATATGAACTTGTTGATAGACAAAGTGTACTGAAAAGCAAGGAGATTATGTCGAAAAAGTATTAATGTAATGTATGTCTTTTCTGAAAACAGCCAGAGTGCAGATGATTTTTGACTCTGCCTCGTACACTGAGATACATTACTATGCTTGTCACAGACTCGTGTAGCTTTATGTCACAACCCCTGAATCTTCTACCCTTGCCTTGATGGCTGAGGGCTGTTCAAAGTCAGAGTGGAGCTCAGGGGACTTCTCGTTTAAGATATGCACACAAGGCATTGGCAGGACACCAGCATTTAAAGAGGGCTAGTGGCACTGCTGTGGGTCAGAACCACCCTGTGCACGGGAACGTAAAGGCCTGAAAGCTGCTAAATTTACTATTCGCCAAGCAAGCATGAGTCACAGAGGCAACTGCTGAATGTATTCACATTGCAAAATTAGAAGCCAAGGAGATGAAAGAAATAATGGCCTCTCTTTCTTCCCTTCTACTCTTTCTCCTCTGTAATGTTGTGCTAATATCTAATGTATGCTAAGCTGTGGCTACCATGGAAACTCTAGGCATACAGGATTGGACCCTGTTCAAGTGAGGCAGAGGGCTAAAATGCCTGGACAATAATCCTCAAATACAGACAATTCCTGCCCCTCCGGGCCCAAAACTGGAGGCAGGAAGGTTATCCTGTGAAAGGGATTTAGTGCTGAATCTCAGAAATGGGAGCCAGCAAGAGAAAGAGTTCACAACGCAAAAGCATGCAGGCACTCGTGAGCACTTGTGATCATGTGACTTGCGCTCAGAACCCTGCCTCTGATGTCTGGCACTGCGAGTGGGTGGGAGGGTACCGGCGTTTCAACAGTGTGTTGTAAATGACTGCCCGAACCTTGGAGAACATGACAGTGGTCACCACAAACGTATGTTGAGAGCAGTTGTGGGAATGACTTCATTCACATGTAGAGGTGTCATTAGCAAATATGAATGTGTGTCATTACACAACAATTAACTTCGGCTTCATAGGTATCAGTGTTTCACTGCTGAACAAAAATCAATGCCTCTCTGTTAACACCTCTAAGCAAGCTTCATCTGGCGATGCTTCCTTACACTCCTTGAGATCCCGGAGAGACCCGATGGCTCATTTCCACATCCCTCTCGATGCACGCTGACAGACATGCATGCAAAAGCACCACAAACGCAGATGCATCGTTTACAGTCCTGATTAAAAGAGCAGGGAAGCCAGAGTGCACGGCGAGGCAGGGAGACATCAGAACACATGCTCATGTACACATACACAGGCATGCAGCTTCTGCAGCAGGATCACCATACAGAGAACACTCTTATGAGGCTAGGATAATAGGAAGAGAAGTGTGTTTTTACCTGTCAGAGATGTCATGACTTCCCGCGGCTCCTAGCAGTCCTAACGCTGCGCTCCCAACCACTGCAGCAGCCCCGCTGCCTGCCTCCATGATACTGACTCACTGCAGGAGTAGCCTGCCAGAGAGAGAGAGAGAGAGAGAGAGAGAGAGAGAGAGAGAGAGAGAGAGAGAGAGAGAGAGAGAGAGAGAGAGAGAGAGAGAGAGAGAGAGACCGTCCGATGAGGACGTCACTCAGTCATAGTACCTCCGTCCGTCGCCCCGACGACGTCACCAACCCTCGCGTCGCAATCCTGACGATCCTCGGCGCCCTTCAGTACTGTAGAGACTGTCCATTTTTGTGTGAAGAGAAGGATAATAGGATCGGAGTATTCTCACAAGAGACATACCACTAGGACGACGTCTTCGACGTACGGACACATACACATGTACTCGTACACAAGACTACAGAGGGACGGAGCGGCACGTGAGACCGAAGGGACGAGAACTGACTCACTGCAGGAGTAGCCTGCCAGAGAGAGAGAGAGAGAGAGAGAGAGAGAGAGAGAGAGAGAGAGAGAGAAAAAAACAGGGTGGGTGGGAAGGAGGAAGCAAGTAAGAATTGAGGAGATGTAGTGTCACAAAGACAGAGATAGAACAAGAGATAGACAAGGGAAATATGAAAGTAGAGCAGGGAGAAGTTATTTTTCTCCCAGCCTGTTCTAGACTAGAACACATTTATTTTTAAACACTTAACAATATGCACAGATTCCTTAAGGCTACAGTACATTAAACACCATAAAGAAACTCTTTTTCCAGATCAACATACACACTGTATGTAAATACATGGTAGTGTTGGGTGGTAAAATTCAATATCATGACTCCACAGAAACATATCAACTAACATGTACCAGCTATCAGTATCGACCCAGGTTCTGCGGAAAGTGTTGTGATTGGATAACAAGTAGAAAACAAAGAATGTCTCAGATTTAGTTCTGTAATAAATATAGCCCGAAATAGAAAATGCCCCCTTTGTCATGTTGTGTAAGTTCATCTTGTAGAGTATTTTTGCAGAATGACTACTTTTAAAAATAGCAGTAAAGTACTAGCATTGTTACATTAGCGTAGCCCATTGCTGCATTAGATAAACACACTCTTCTTCATGATCTGAAAGCACATGTTGAGTTGTCATTAATTCCAGTTACATAGTCAGTAAACACAGAGTTACCCACTGAGACACTGTGCGTCACACTGAGAAACTCCCACTCTGGAGCTTGGTTTGCTGCATGATTTAATTGCAGAGAAAGAAGCAGGTGAATGACAGACTGAAGAAAAGACCATCCATTCTTCAGTGAAAAGAACAAAACCTAAACCCACATAGCAATCCTCCGACCACTGTCACTAAGCATCCTCTGAGGCGGACAGAGGAATTATATCAAAGAATGGCAGGCAGGGAAATCGTAGAAGGCGTAAAAACACCCACGCGCCGTCCAAAAGCAGCTTGTCTTCAATGAGAGGGAGGGGCTGTTATCTGCTCACACTGCGAATTTTATTGTGAAAAGGTATCATCAAGATCATACAAAGCACTACCTCTAAACTCCGTTCAGAAACTTCCACAAATCGCTCAGCGAACTCTGTCTGAAGGAGGAACGTAGCAGCTGTCGGATGGATAGGTCTGGCCTAATTGTGTCCCCCTCAAGCTCAACTGAGTGTGCCTGCCCTGCCTAAAGCAGGCTTTAGCAGCCCACTATTAAGTCAGAGTGAATGTGATGCAGCAAAATCCTGAGCCAGTGCTGCCAAACAGATTACAAACCTCCACACACATGGCTGACCTAGTCGGAGGACATAATGTACACCGTCACGATGGAGCCAGAAATCTCAATTCAAGTGGCAGTATGGATTCATCACGGAGAAGAAACTAATGTGGGAGGCGTTGTCTCAAACAGCTTAAAAAGCATTAGACCACATTAAGTATAAGCCGTGATGAGAGTCGTTACAGACACATGGGATACTCTATAAAAAATCAATGATCAGGGCACAGCCACAAAGCATTTGGCTGAGTACAGATCCATCCTCTGGGATACACTGAGAGCATGGAGACACACTATCACTCTCCTATTGAGCCCATGTGGTGGGAACCTCCATGGAGTCCTCCTCTCAAGTGTTTAGTCATCTCTCTGAAAGGCTATGTGCGTCTGCTCTCTGACTCTCTCCATTCAGCACTGGATTACTCATACCTGACATTTATTTTATCCCCATCATCATTCAACATTTAATAAGATTCCAATTACTATGACAGTACAGAATAGTCTACACCCAGCCGACAGAAATTCGGACAAACACTTGAACACTTTTCGCATCCAGACACCAGCTTTTGTTGTGGGCGGTCACTGCATTTTTATTAGTAGTAGTCTTCCCTCCTACAGGAAGAGGATAATCAGCACAGTACTGAACAGTGAAAAAGAATCCAACATTACAGAGATTAGTAAATGATCAAAACATTTCCATAGTGTATGTAAACCAGTGGCGGATGCTGGTCTTTCAAGGAGGGGAAGCTCAATTTCGGGCTACATCATAAAATGTGTCGGTTTATTTATACGTAAATTC